>QRFJ01006183.1:0-22417 GCA_006176705.1 Cocos nucifera | reverse complement strand
GATCTCAATCTTCAGCCAAAGTTGATGTTGAAGTTGAAGCCCAAGGGAGATCTTCATCTCCAGCCGACGTTGAAGTAGATTCTTGTCTTCTCTGCAGTGGAGGTTGACTTGGTCACTCGGGAGAGATCTTATCTCTAGCGAGGTTGACATGGGTGTGCTCGGGAGAGATCTTATCTCTAGGTCGAGAATTATCTCAGGCTTCTCGGGAGAGATCTTATCTCTAGCCGAGTTTGTCTCGATTATTTGGGAGAGATATTATCTCTGACCGAGGTTGGCATGGGCGCTCGAGAGAGATCTTATCTCTGATCGAGGTTATCTTGATCGCTCGGGAGAGATCTTATCTCTAGCTGAGATTATCTCGATCGCTCGAGAGAGATTCTTTATCCTGGTCGAGGTTGATACGAGGCGCTCGGGAGAGAATATTATCTCTGGTCGAGGTTGTCTCAGTCGCTCGAGAGAATCTTATCTCTGGCTAAGGTTGACATGAGCGCTCGAGAGAGATCTTATCTCTGGTCGAGGTTTGTCTCAATCGCATCGAAAGAGATTTCTTCTCTCTAGCCAAGGTGTCTCGATCATCCAGGAGAGATCTTATCTTCTGGTCGAGATTGACACGGGCACTCGAAGAGATCTTATCTTCTGGCCTGGTTTGTCTCGATTGCCGAAAGAGATCTTATCTCTGGCGAGGTTGTCTTAACACTCGGGAGAGATCTTTGAAGGGAATCCTGATTTCCCTGACCAGGTTCGTTCAGAATCTCTTCTCTTTGATAGGGACGCGATGCTGTCGTTAAGACACCGTGTTTATCAGTTTAATCCGACTTCTTAAAATTATTGAAAATACGTAGATAGTAGTGAGTCGGGTCGAATCCACAGGGAAGGTAGTGTTTTTAGATTTGAAATCTTTGATTTTTTTGAAAAGAAAAAGAAAAGATTTGAGTTTTGAAATCAAAAGTGAAGTCGGAAAATTAAAATAAAAATTAAAAGATGCAGGAATTTAAACTTGGTACTAAGATCTACTAGTTAGATCTTAGCATCTACTTGCAAAGCAATAATTTAAAGTGCAGAAATTAAATTACAATAAAAAGCAAGAAATTAAAATGCAAAAATAAAATTTTTATTAATTAAAATTTTAGAATTTAAATACATAAAATTTAAAAAGAAAAGATAATAAAATAAAATAGCCTGATCTCTGATCTTGGATCGGCATTGGCAGAAAGATGGTGTAGAAGCTCGGCTCTTCTTCTCGGCACCCGTTGCTTCGAAGCAGCCTTTAACCCATAGCCTGGCTTCGCCCTGTACCAAAGCTTCACCTTGATCGGAGATATTGATTTCTGATGGCCTGGGGTCCTTTTTATAGAGCTAGGAGGGCTGGATATTTTTTCTAAAGGCAATATGGGACTAATAGCCTTTGTAATCGTAAAAATACAAAGAAATTTGGATAAAATTTGAATCAAAATAGCTCTGATATGACTCTGCTAAATCTGATAAAATCCAGCCGTTCAACAGGAATCCAACGGTCCAAAAATCATCAAAATCGGATGCAGATAAGCTCAGATCGGGTCGGATTAAATTCTGGCCGTTGGATCGCGCTTGATCGAGGAAATCTGGCCGCAAATCGCGCTTCGGGAGTCTTGATCACCGCCGGCAGCATTCTGGACCGTCGGATCATCGCCTGGATCGAGCGCTGCCGTCCGATGGTGATCCGCGTGATGTTTGTATCTGAATAAAATTCGGAAGCAACCACAGCCGTCCGATCCTGACCGCAAACAACCACATCCGTCCGATCGCGCAATAACTGTTCCCATGGACCGCGTGGACCGGCCGCACCGCACACCGCAACCAATCAGCGCCGCTGTTGTCGGACGAAAAGACTGAATTACCCTTGTGAGCCGCGATAAATTTCTGTAGACCCTTAAGGGGTCTAGGTCCACCACGTGGCAATCTCTGATTCGCCGGAATTTGCTGAGCTGGCGGTCCACGCCTGGATCGTGGACCGGCTGATGGCTTCAACGGCTGAGTCGGCTTGATGGCTCGGCTTGGCTTGGTGGCTCGGCTTGCGGAGCCGGCTGAGCCGTTTTCTTTTTTATTTAATTTTTATTTATTTTATATTTTTAAAAATTCATATCTTTTTCATTTTAGCTCCGTTTTACTTGAAATTTATTTCGTTGTGATCAAGAAAAATGAGCTCTTTCTATTGATAATAAAATTTTATTTTTTAATTTTTATTAATTTTTATTATTTTTTAATTAATTTTTTAATTAATAAAAATATGAATTTTTCAAAAATTATATATAAATTGATTATTAATTCTTAAAAATTAATATCAATTAATTGATAAATTAATACTTTTATTGGTGAATTTATGATGCTTATCACACCCCCCAACTTAAGCTTTGCTCGTCCTCGAGTAAAGAAAGAATTTAGTTTTAAATACCTTTTAACTTTAGAGTTTCGAATTTTACCTAAGCAATTTTCAAAATGGCCATTGATATTCAGTAGAGCTTAAATGAGATATATCATTGGGGTATTAATACTTATCAATAGAAAAATTAAGTAAAGAACATTAAATTTTTCAGAACTTTTTCTAAATTATTCCACTTTTATCTCTGATTTGTCTAAACTTTCATATAGGCAGGTGTATTGCTACTTCCATCCTTCATTTATTAATTTTTATTTTCACATTGCCCACTTTTTGATGCGAATATCATTGCTTACTTAGGCAACGGGACCCGGTTACTCGGTGGGAAACCAATGTTTCTTTTTTTTTTTTTTTTTTTTTTTTTTTTTTTTTTAACGTTGTACCACTATTGAGTGTCTTAACTCCTTAAGCTTTCTATTTGATCCATGTAGCGAGTCTTGGGCCAATGACTCCCAAACCAGTTGGCTTTAGGGCACTAGGTATAGAATACCCCTCGGGCTTACTAGCTCGAATCAAATAGGCTACGAGTTAAGACTAGCTTTACAACGAGCTTCTTTGCCCTTCCCACCTTTTGACGCGAAACTCAATGCTTGCTTAGGCAAAGAGGCCCGGTTACTCAGTGAGAAGTACTTGGAAACTATTTTATTAAAATAAATTTTTATATGAAGAAATGTATAGTTACCCTACACAAGCCTATAAAAAGTAGACTTTTCTTTGATGCTAGTAAGAAATAATTAGAAATGCTCCAAGAAAAAAAATTTTTTATGTTCTGGACTTAACTCTTTATTGAATTTTCTTAATACTTGATTCCTCAATATCTCATAGATTCTCTAATCTGTGTATCAATTTTCTTTTTAAAAATGCTTAGTTTTAATTCGATTCTTAAGCATAATCAAGTATCTAAATACTAAATACTAACTTTTTCGAGGACTTAAAATTTTAAAATTTTTATTTTTCCCTCCCCCCAACTTAATCGACATTGTCCTCAATGGAGAAGAAAAAATAAAGGATGTAATAAAGAACATGGAAGAATACACCTAACTCAGTATATATATTTATTTATTTATTTATTTATTTATTTTATTTTATTTTTTTTTGGTCCAGCACATGCCTTTACAAATTTGAGCTCTCCCTCCAACTTATTCAAATTATCCTAAAAAGAAAATAAGATAAATTAGATAAAAACTAAATATTGGGTTGCCTCCCAACAAGCGCTAAGTTTACCGTCTTCAGCCAGACACAATGTAGCTCACTATCCTGTGTCGAATATTGGATTGACAAATTCCAATGGTTTTGGATTGCCAATCTCAGAAAGTTGATGTTGATTTTTAATCCCATTATTGATATATTCACTGTTAATTTTTGGGATATATTTTATGATTCCATTCTCAGACCCATGTTTATTAAGAATTACTCCTATTTGTTCTTCTAAAATGCTCATGAATGGAGTTTTAGGAGTTAAGTTTGATTCAATGGGTGCTGGAATGGTGACTAAAGGCGGTTTTAATTCTGGAGGTAAATTAATGTGATCCTGCTTAAACAACTCCATTGACATTTCATTACATGCCTTTTGATTTTTATAAGAAGAACCAGCTTCTAGGGTTGAAGGGAATAGGACATTAGGTTTATAAGTCTCGGGTAAATCATCTATTCTCTTTTCCCTTATTTCTATCTCATTTAAACTGGAACTAGCATCAGTACTAATTCCTGGCTTGGGTTCTTCTATGTGGTTAGTCTCAGTACTAACCAGTTCCTCTAAATTTTTATTTTGGCTAGCATCAGTACTAGCCTCTCTCACCTGGTCTTGGTATGGGTCCATAAGAATCCTATAGCTTTTAAGTTCAGGAATTACTTTGGTATTCTCAAATTGGAGATTCTTAGATGAAACATTAGATTGATAATTTAATCCAGGTGGTTGGTGGTCATTAGGTGGGTTATTTGAAATTGGTAGGTTCGGTAGTTGATCTAGTTCTCTCCTCATGTTAGACTCAACTAATTGTCCTATTTGAGCTTCTAGTCTGGCGATAGATTGCTGTTGAGTTAGAATTAATTGTTGAAGTTGGTTAAATCTATCATCAGCTAGATTGGTCTGTTGAGGAGGTGGGTATGAAGGCTGATTATAATATGATGGCTGGTTAAACTGACTAGGCTGACCATTATTATAGGCATAATTTTGATAATTTTGCTCAAGTGAAATTTGGGTCTGAGCCTGAGTCTGTTGGGATGTCCAAGAAAAATTAAAGTTACTCCAATCTGAATTATATGAATTTGAAAATGGGTCATTAATCAATTTGGAGTATCCTTGAGTAGCTTGAACTTGTTCTTGGATAAAATATGGAAACTGTGCAGTCATAGGATATTCACTTACATGATGGGTTGGACTAGCACAGATTGAATAATTCTCCTGATAATTAGAAGATTGTTGACCTAGGGTTAGGAGTTGATCTATTTTCTGATCAAGAAGGTCAACTTTATCTAATTTTTGGACTATTAGATTTATATTAGCCATTTGATTATTATGTTTAATGTGAATCAACCATTCAATTAAGTTCAACTAAATCAGAAAAAGCGATTTCCTACCATGCATGTATTAGTGTAACCCTAATGTATGGTTTAAAAATTTTTAGAATATTTTTTTTTATTTATTATTATTATTATTATTTTATTATATTAAAAATTAATTTTTTTTAATTATTTTTATTTGTTAATTTTAATTTAATTTAATTTAATTTAATTATTAATTTTTAGTTAGTTTAATTTTTATTTTATTTTATTTTTAGAGGAGTAAGGAGAAGAAAGAAAAAAGAGTTCTAAAGAAGAGGTCCTAAGGAGTCCTAGAACTAAGAAGAAAGAGAAGAATTAAGGTTTAATTAGATTTAATGTTGGTTAGCAATCAAGTTGGTCAATCAATCCTGACTAAGGGTTATCCTAGATCTAGACAGCTCCTAACTGCCAAGGTCACCTTCAAGCCCTCCAAGTGTAGGATTAGCCAATCAACTAGCCAGGTAAGTGTAAGGTCGGTGGGAGTCCCCCCGTTGCTTGCCTTAGACACCAATTATGCTTGGCCAGGTAAGCGAACGGAACCAATTAGAAACCACCTTCCTTCGGGCCCAATCGTCCCTGAACCACTTTCCTAGACACCAGTCAAATTGACTTATCCTAACCCGGTTCAACTCTTAGGATTCCTTGTCCTATTGAGCTCGAGTTCCTAGGGTTGATGTCTAATTGATTTTAAAATTAAAGGCTTAGGTCAATGCAGGATGCTGGTTGGTTGTTTGTGGGCTAAGGAAGGGTGATCAAATCCCCACCTTATCTTGTTTAATTGGGTTGTGCCCTTAATTTGATTTAATATGAATATGCACGAAAAAAAAAAAAAATTCAATCAAAGGGTTTTATGCAATTTAAACTAGATGCATGCAACTAATTGAATTCTGAAAGGCTTACCTTGCCTCCAGCAATCACCAAAAAAAAAAAAATAAAAATAAAAATAAAACTAATATGATGCATGCTCTAAACAGTTAGGGTTTCTAATCTTATCATGAGGCTTTTAATTAGGTTTAAATGGATATTTTTTTAAATTAATTTAAAAATAAAATAAATAAATAAATAAATAAAAAGAAAAGAGGACTAGGGTTAGGATTGATCTTACCAAAATTAGATGCTTTCTTCATTTTCTCCTTTTTTTTTCTACAAAATAAATAAAAAAAATTAGTAAGCAATATTAAAAAAATTTATAATTAATTTACAAAAAAAAATCAAAGAAATCAAAGAAAAAAAAATAGCATCTATTCCTTCCCCGGCAACGGCGCCAAAAACTTGATAGGAACGCGATGCTGTCGTTAAGACACCGTGTTTATCAGTTTAATCCGACTTCTTAAAATTATTGAAAATACGTAAATAGTAGTGAGTCGGGTCGAATCCACAGGGAAGGTAGTGTTTTTAGATTTGAAATCTTTGATTTTTTTAAGAAGAAAAAGAAAATGATTTGAATTTTGAAATAAAAACTGAAGTCGGAAGATTGAAAATAAAAATTAAAAGATGCAGGAATTTAAATTTGGTACTAAGATCTACTAGTTAGATCTTAGCATCTACTTGCAAAGCAATAATTTAAAGTGCAGAAATTAAATTACAATAAAAAGCAAGAAATTAAAATATAAAAATAAAAATTTTTATTAACTAAAATTTTAGAATTTAAATACATAAAATTTAAAAAGAAAAGATAATAAAATAAAATAGCCTGATCTCTGATCTTGGATCGGCATTGGCAGAAAGATGGTGTAGAAGCTCGGCTCTTCTTCTCGGCACCCGTTGCTTCGAAGCAGCCTTTAACCCATAGCCTGGCTTCGCCCTGTACCAAAGCTTCACCTTGATCGGAGATGTTGATTTCTGATGGCCTGGGGTCCTTTTTATAGAGCTAGGAGGGCTGGATATTTTTTCTAAAGGCAATATGGGACTAATGCCTTTGTAATCATCAAAATACAAATAAATTTGGATAAAATTTGAATCAAAATAGCTCTGATATGACTCTGATAAATCTGATAAAATCCAGCCGTTCAATAGGAATCCAACGGTCCAAAAATCATCAAAATCGGATGCAGATAAGCTCAGATCGGGTCGGATTAAATTCTGGCCGTTGGATCGCGCTTGATCGAGGAAATCTGGCCGCAAATCGTGCTTCGGGAGTCTTGATCACCGCCGGCAGCATTCTGGACCGTCGGATCATCGCCTGGATCGAGCGCTGCCATCCGATGGTGATCCGCGTGATGTTTGTATCTGAATAAAATTCGGAAGCAACCACAGCCGTCCGATCCTGACCGCAAACAACCACATCCGTCCGATCGCGCAATAACTGTTCCCATGGACCGCGTGGACCGGCCGCACCGCACACCGCAACCAATCAGCGCCGCTGTTGTCGGACGAAAAGACTAAATTACCCTTGTGAGCCGCGATAAATTTCTGTAGACCCTTAAGGGGTCTAGGTCCACCACGTGGCAATCTCTGATTCGCCGGAATTTGCTGAGCTGGCGGTCCACGCCTAGATCGTGGACCGGCTGATGGCTTCAACGGCTGAGTCGGCTTGATGGCTTGGCTTGGCTTGGTGGCTCGGACTTGCGGAGCCGGCTGAGCCGTTTTCTTTTTTTATTTAATTTTTATTTATTTTATATCTTTTAAAATTCATATCTTTTCCATTTTAGCTCTGTTTTACTTAAAATTTATTTCATTATGATCAGTAAAATGAGCTCTTTCTATTGATAATAAAATTTTATTTTTTAATTTTTATTATTTTTATTTTTTTTTTTATTTTTTAATTAATTTTTTAATTAATAAAAATATGAATTTTTTAAAAATTATATATAAATTGATTATTAATTCTTAAAAATTAATATCAATTAATTGATAAATTAATACTTCTATTGGTGAATTTATGATGTTTATCAAGATCTCCCCTGAACTTCAACCTGAACCAGCACGGAGCCCAGAAGAGGACTTCGGCAGTCGCCCTTTCTGCACTCCCTTCCTTCGAGTTTCAAACTCGAAAGTGGGGGAGACTTTTGTTGGGGATAAACCCTGCTCCTATCAAAGTTCAGTTTGATGCTCAGCCTTATGCAATCGATAGCCACAGAAGAGCCCCAGCAGTCGAGTCCTAGTCGAACTTCCCAGCAGTCGGGTCTTTGTCGAACTCCTTCAGCCAATTGAACTCCTCAGCGGCCGAGCTCCAGTCGAACTTCTCAGCGGTCGAACTTCAGACAGACTTCCATGAGAGCCGGACTCTCCCATACTCCTTCAGTGGGACTCCCATGAGAGCCGAACTTCCTTTGCTCTCCTCCAGTCGGATGCTTACAGAAGCCAAACTTTTGCCAAACTTCTCCTTTGGTCGAACTCTTCCAGGAGCCAAACTCCTTTCGGATCGCTCTTGCAGACGGACTTCTCTAAGCATTGAACTCCTTCCGGACATTCTCTTCGGTCGAACTCCTTTTGAATGATCCCCTCTAGACGTATCCCCCTTAGGAGCCCGAGCTCTTCTGAAATAGATATACATTGAGGTTCTTCACCTACGACTGTTGAACCTCGACGGTATGGCCATCACTACCAGTTTGACGCTATCTTTTCCTCCGTAACAAGCCCCATGCGGTCCATGATCGAACGACATGGCCACCACTACTGACGATACCACTATCTCCGTAACAAGCCCCATGCAGCCCACAACCTGCTAATATGGCTATCACTATCCACCTGATGATGCCTTCCTCTCTGTACCGAACTTCATGTGGCCTCGAGCGGCCCACGAATGGATGGTATGGCCATCACCATCAACCCACTACAAGCTCCACCTATAAAAAGGGACCCTCTAGATATGCTTTTCAGAAGCTCTCCTCTCCCCTCTAAAACTTTAAGCTAACTTCTCATTGCTGAGCACTCCATTTCTATTAGCCAAAAGAGCTGACTTGACCATCGGAGGGTCCTACCGGAGCCACCACCACCGACTCTGAATGGGACTTTATTTTGTAGGTCACCGGTGGTGACCTCGTCCTCCTCCACTCCAGCTCGATCCGGCGTCAACTAGATTCTGCACCAATAGATATCTTTTTTGGCTATAATCAAATACGAATGGTGCGGAAGGATGAGGAGGAAACTACTTTTGTTACTGACCGTGGTCTTTATTATTATAGGGTTATGCCTTTTGGACTCAAGAATGTAGGGGCAACGTACCAACGCCTGATCAGCAAGATCTTCAAGTAGCAGATTAACCATAATATGGAGGTGTATGTAGATGACATGCTCATCAAAAGTCAACCTTCAATAAACCATATTGCCGATCTCGAAGAGACCTTCAGTGCACTCAAGAAGTATAAGATGAAGCTGAACCCAACCAAGTGCACCTTTGGTGTGACCTCAAGAAAGTTTTTGGGATTTATGGTGTTAAGACGTGGGATTGAAGCAAATCTAGAGAAAATTCGAGCTATTCAGAAGATGACTGATCCAAAAATAATCAAAGAAGTTCAGCGCTTGATTGAAAAAGTGGCATCCCTAAATCGCTTCATCTCGAGGTCGATCGAGCGATGCATGTGCTTCTTCCAAGTTCTCAAGCAACTAAAGAATTTTTGCTAGATGATGGAGTGCCAATGGGCATTTGAGAAGCTCAAAAACTCTCTCAACTCACCCCCACTGCTGGCAAAGTCTAAATCTAGAGAAGAATTATTCTTGTACCTAGTAGTCTCTCAGATGGCCTTGGCAGCAGTCCTGATCAACAAGGAAGTGAAAATGCAATGACTAGTCTACTACGTAAGTCGGATCCTAAGAAATGCAGAGATCAGGTACTCTAAGTTAGAAAAATTGATTTACTCTCTTTTAATTGCTGCCAGAAGACTCCGACCTTACTTTTAGGGGCACACCATAGCGGTCCTTATGGATCAGCTAACAAAAGCAGTCCTTCATTGAATGGATGCTTCCGAAAGAATTGCAAAATGGGCAATCAAGTTCACAAAGTTTGACATCAATTATCGACCCCGACCATCGATCAAAGCTCAGATATTGGCAGATTTTATAGTAGAATGTACCATTTTAGATGATGTCGAGCTTGAATAGAATGAAACCGACATCCTATGGTTGCAATTGAGCCTCCCCAAAGAGAGTGCCGACCTTTTCAAAGGTTTTTAGGTCTTGTACGTGAATGGTTTGTCCAACGCTACTGAAGCTGGCGTGGGGTTGGTCTTAGTCAATCTCGAGGGAGTCGTTGCCAAATATGCGCTACACCTCGAATTTTCTACAACTAATAATGAGGCCGAATATGAAGCTCTGATCATCGGATTAAAAATAGCACGAGAGTTAAAAATAGATCGACTTCAAGTCTACTATGATTTCCAATTAGTGGTCGGCCAAGTTAGTGGTAACTATGAAGCATAGGGGAAAGTATGATGAAATACCTTGAGAAAGTAAAGAATTTGACTCTGGCCTTCGACAGTTTTGGCATTCAATAGATTCCGAGGATAGAAAATATAAGAGCCAACCTCTTCTCTAAATTGGCTACTTTAACCTCAGTCGAACTATCCAAAGAAGTATTTTTTGAAAATCTAAAATGCCCAAGCTCAGAGAAATTACAGCTTATTATACAGATGGAGCACGAGTCAAGCTGGATTGACCCGTTAGTTGCCTATCTTAAAGAGAAAGTTCTTCTTCATGATCCGAAAGAAACTCAAAAACTCAGGAATCAAGCCTCTCGATACATTTTGTATGAGGGCAAATTGTATAAAAGATCGTATTCGCTACCACTATTGAGATATGTCCGACCTTTAGAGGCCGACTTCTCATTATGAAAAGTGTACGAGAAAATTTATGGAAGTCATATAGGAGACAGATCCCTATCACAAAGACTACTTCGGTAAGGGTACTATTGGTCGACCTTGTACCACGATTCTATAGAGTATGTCAAGAAATGTGACTACTGTCAGAGAAATGTAAATATACAAAGGCAGCCAGCCTTTAAGCTTACTCCACTAAGTGCACCTTGGTCATTTACGCAGTGGAGAATGGATATACTTGGCCCCTTCCCAATGGCATCCGGACAATAGAAGTTCCTCTTAGTTGCGATCGACTACTTCACCAAATAGGTCAAAGCCAAGCCACTAGAGAAAATTACTAAGGCCAAGGTACAGAACTTTGTTTGGAGGTCAATTGTCTGTCGGTTTGGTCTGCCCCAAACTCTCATAATAGATAATGGATAATAGTTTGCTAGGATGAGGTTTGCTGAGTTCTGCGAAGATCTAAATATCTCCCATCACTTCACGTCAGTGGCCCATCCGCAGGCAAATGGTGAAGTAGAGGTGACCAACAGAATTTTATTGTAGGGCATCAAGGCAAGACTTGAAAGAGCAAGGGAGACTTGGACGAATAAACTCTACCACATTCTCTGAACGTACCAAACTACTCAAAGGCTATCAACTAGAAAAACACCATTTGTCTTGGCTTTTAGAATGGAGGCAGTCATCCCAATCAAGCTTAAGCTCCCATCAGCATGGGTTATGGCCTTCGATGAGCCACGTAACTCATAGGACCTCAGAGTCAACCTCGATCTACTGAAAGAAAATATAGAAAAAGCCCAAATTCGGATGGCAGCATACAGACGAAGAGCAGCCAAATACTATAACTCCAGAGTAAAAAGCAAAGCATTCAGAGAGGGAGACTTGGTGCTCCGACGGGCGTCCATTTTGTAGCTCAAGATCATGGAAAGCTCACCCTAAATTGGGAAGGTCCATATAGAGTAGAGAAGATCATCCGGTCTGGAACTTACTACTTGAAGGAGCTCAAAGGAGCTACACTCCCACGACCTTAGAATTCAAAAAATTTAAGAATGTACTACCAATAACTTTTCTTCAATAAAACTAATTTAACATCATTACTCCTTGGCATAAAAATTGTATAATGTCAATTCTCTGAAGCAACCTAAAATAATCCATTAGGAACAGGAGGAGAACCTCGTCCTAACATGAGCAAGGTCGAAGGCCTCATTGAACTAAGATGAGATGAAGGGAGAGGCCCTACCAATGGTCCCAATGTGCCCCTACAGCTCATTAGGAATAGGAGGAGAATCTCATCCTAATGTGAGCAAGGTCGAAGGACTTATTGAACTAAGATGAGATGAGGAGAGAGGTCCTTCCAATGGTCCTAATGTGCCCCTATAGTCCATTAGTAACAGAAGGAGAATCTCGTCCTAACATGAGCAAAGTCGAAGACCTCGTTGAACTAAGAAGAGATGAGGAGAGAGGCCCTTCCAATGGCCCTAATGTTCCCCTAAAGTCCGTTAGGAATAGGAGGAGAACCTTGTCCTAACGTGAGCAAGGTCAAAGGCCTCGTTGAAGTAAGACAAGATGAGGGGAGGGGTTCTTCCAACGGCCCTAATGTGTCCCTACAGTCCATTAGGAATAGGAGAAAAATCTCATCCTAACGTGAGCAAGGTCGAAGGCCTCATTGAACTAAGATGAGGTGAGGGGAGAGGTCCTACTGATGATCCTAACGCACCCCCGTAAGCCATGTTAAGAACAGAAGGAAAGCCTTGTCCTAACATGAGCAAAAGTCGAAACCTCATAGACCAAAGACGTGGAAAAGAAAGAAGCTCGGTGGAGAGTCCTTATACGTATTTTTCCATGATAACCTGACTACATCAAATGCAAAAGACAGAACTTTATCCTGATTTACAGAAGAGGTCCTAGTTTGACATCCACAACAAGCCCGACGTCCATAATAAGTTCGGCATCCACAACAAGCATTTCATAAGAAGATGATAGAGAGAAAAATGAGGTAAAAATAGTAAGGCCATAGACAGACCTCAGATTCATGCGAAATAAAAATAACGAGAAATGTATTATTTTATTACAAAAATGAGTTCATTACAAGTAAAACATAGGCCGACAAGATCAATTACACTTAAAGAAAGAAAAAAAAAGGGGAAGAGGCCGAAGCTCTAAGATGAACCAGATTCTTTGAACTTTGGACCGTCAGCTCTGACCATCACCAAGGCCTGCTTTAGCCTAAGGATCTCCTCCTCAAGCTCCTTCTTCTAAAAGAGATCATCTACATACATTTTGTTGGCGAGCTAAAACTTACCCTCAAGCTCTCACCGCTATCTACTTAAAACTTCAGACTTGACCTCTCCATCCTCGACAGCTCGATGTTCGTAGGTGAGCTAAAGCTTCAGCCATTGAACCTAGGCCTGCTCCACTCCAATCGCCTCTGAAAGCTCACTGATGGTCCTCTTCAAAGAGGTGACCTCCTTAGCCTCCCTGCTCGTATCGGTCCGAAAGCCGTCATCGAGTTACTACTAGAGCGGGGCTACTTCATTGTTGGAGGCATGAAGCTTTTGTTCCAACATGGACATCCTACCACTCTAGCCCAATCGGTAAGTCTCATATGTGAGCTTAGCATCACATAGCTGCTTTTGAAGTGCGGAGAACCTCGTCGATCAGTTCCACTCAAATCGTGCCTTATCGGAGGATCATGATGAGCTACCCTCCAGAAGTTGAACTTCCTCATTCGCCACATTGAGCTGAGTCTCGAGGGAGCCGATCTTCATTGTCAATGCTTAGGATTTGTCACTCACACTCTTTCGAAGTTTGGCCAACTCCCTCTCGAAGCTCTCCTTTCGAATGCTGGAACTAGTGGCATCTTTCATGTGCAAGTTCTGGAGGCGAGTAACCTCTTTGGTCACCTCTGAAGCATTCTTCCACAAAGCTCGAAGGTCATCCTCTATCTTCTTTAACTTCTTCTTCAGCAGATGGACTTCCTTCTTCAGATGATGGACTTCCTTCTTCAGACTTTTTATTAAGAATTTTAGGGGAACCCTCTAAGATAGTGGGTCAGCATCGATGGGAGACTACATTCAAAGTATAAAAAATACTCAAAGATATGGACAAAAAAGAAAATCCACTTTCATTAATAAAAAATTTTGAGTACAAAGTAGAAAAGGGTCGAAAAAAAAATATGTACAACTATTCGAGGATTTTAACCTCGGGAAGAGCAACGGAAGATGAAATCGAAGCACTCTCGGCTACCTCAGGTGCTCGAACTAGCTCGAGCACTTCTGTGGCAGCCTCGGATGGACCAGATGTAGGCTCGGCAAAAAGAGTATCGACTGCATCATCAGATGGTCCTGTGTCTGCCTCATCTTCCTATAGAAAGTCAAGGTTGAGTTTAGGGAACCTCCGAGCCATCCTACCTTCACAGAGCTCGAGACTCTTGATGAACGCCTCTTGATCGAATTCGACATTCAGGTTCCTCATCTTGAAAGAAGCCTTGAACTCTTCCACCGCTTGAGTCGCCACCTCTGAGATCAACTTTGCCATCCGACTCTCCAATTCGGCGAGCTTATTCTCCACTTTCTTTCTTCTCTCCTCCTCTAGAGCCAGTCAGGCCTTGAGTTTGGCTGAGATGAACTCCTCCTTCAGAAGCACCCCTTGGAAACTCCCGATGACTGCCATCTTCTCCTCGGCAAGGCGCTCGATCTCGACGACTCTATCTTGAAGGTGGTAGAGCTCGACTCGAAGGCCCTCTTGGACCTTTTGTGCCTCCACCTCCTGACGACAAGCCCTCTTGATGTTGGTGAGCATCTGGTGATCCGACTATAATAAACGATTGGTGTTAAAAAAAACAAAGAAAAGGGAGAAGAGCGAGAGAAGAGAAAAAGGAAAAAGTAGAAGATAAGAGGAGAAGTTGGGCAATGAAGCAATCACCTTGAGGAGGGTTCCGAGAGAACCCCAAATGAGCCGCCACGGGTCAAGGTCGGCCATGCGGTCCACCACTTTCGGCATGGCAAATTTATCGATTAAAGCCCGAACAATCTCTGGGTCATCGAAAGGATCCTCTCCTCATTTATTGCTGTCGTCATTCGGCTCACTAAAGTAAGCCTTATGGGGTATCTTCACGATAGCTTTCTTTTTCTTCTTCCCTTCCCTCATCTCTCCCTCAACAGGAAGCTTCAGAGCTTGATCCTCACTGGAAGGGCCCAGGGGTGCAGAGGGCATGGAATCTATATCAGTAGTGCCAACCTCGATAGTTGAAAGAACCTCGACACTAACGGCAACCTTGAAAGCAGCAACAGTGATAGCGGGAGCCATGGAACTTGAAGCACCGACCTTTGCCCTCTTCGAACTATCATCTGGCACTTTTCCTTTCCTCTTCTAGATGTAAATCCCCCTTGCAAGCATCACGACAGCTTTAGTATCCATTTCTGCAACAAAGAAGGAATCACAATCAGTGATAGTACCCAAATATGAAACCAAAAAGTAAAAAATATACCAGTAGGATCGAGGGGACTCAAATTCAGGTTAAATAAGGTCTGTTCTTTCAGAAGATCGAAAAGAAGAGGAGCTCGGTATGCTTTGAGTTTGTTGGAGGAATCAAGGTCAGCTCTATCTAAGCTAGGAGCTCGATGGACTGACTTCCTAATGTGACCCCAAGGAAGAAGATCCAAGGGCAAGGTCAGACAGTACACAAAAAAGTTCTTTTCCTTCTAGTTGTGAATGAAAGAAGGAGCATCTTTCAGTAATCCCTTCTTGTCGAACTGGAAGGAGAAGTATCACCAGTCCTTCGCAGAAGGATGGCACTTGAAAGTATAGAAGTTCCAAAAGAGTGAAATGGTCGGATGAACCTCGGCTAGATGATAGAGGGAAAGGAATCCTATCACAAACCTAAAAGAATTTGGTGCTACGGAGGTAAGGGAGATGTTCAAAAATCAAAAAAGAGCAACTACGAAAGGAGGGAGCAAAAGTCGGAGTCCGGCATGCAGAGTTTCTAAATATAGACAGAATCGGCCAGTCGAAGAAGAACTCGCTCGATCACTTGATGTGGAAAGTTCAAGGTCATACTCTTGAGGGATTCCAAACTGAATCCTAATTAGGAAAAGATCATTCGGGGTCAGGATGCAAGGAATGATATCCAGCACGAAAGGTTGATGAGATATGTCTCCAATATGAACTACTGTAATAGGGATGGAGTCAAGGAAGGCTGGACCAGATGAACTCCAGGAACCAGTAGATTGGGAAGTACCGGAGGACATCCAAATCAAACTAAATTCAAGAGAAATCCTCAAAATTTAAAAGGCAAAGGATGCTGATAAGTGGTAAAAATATACTAATAAAAATATTAAATTATAAAATAAATTAATCTATTTCTTTAAAAATTGATACTTTTATTAATCTTATGCAGGAAAGAAGGCTACCAATGTGAAGATCTTATTTTTCTGGTTCAGATGAAATAAATTTCAGGCAAAACGAACTTCAAATGAGCCCAAAATTGAATTTCAAAAAAAAAAAAAAAAAAAAACTGGTTCGTTCAAATCGGTTTAGGAAATCGGTTCAGTGGTTCGGCCCGGTTCGATCGTAATAGCAGACCGACCCACCGATGCAATGCTAACATTAGGATGATGTCAGTATTTTTTGCGACGCACGATGGACCAATAGGAGGGCATTTTGGGAATTTCACATCAGGAAAAGTGCTCCAATTGACTGAAGAACGCGGTGGTCCATGCAACATCGGACTCGCGCATGGTCTATAGAGGGCAATTTGAGAATTTTGTCTGATCCAACGGGCGGCTTTCACTGAAACTTGATCGGACAATCAAAACGAAGGCACTGATGGACGGCATCCGCAGCTCCCAATCGAGATCCAACGGTTGAGATTCATCCCGACGTTAAACTAAAGATCAGAAGGCCTCTTTCTATGTGATCGAATAGCTCAGATTCAATCTAACGGTTTATCCAACGGTTGATATGAAATTCAACTTGATCTGGGTTATTTTAAAGGATTTTTAAGTAGTTTTTAGACCGTTTGATCAACATCTAACGGGCAGAATTACCCAGATCCTAATTTGAGTTGTTTTGGGAGTCTTAAACCTAATTTCTAAAGGATTTTGGAGGGAAATCAATCTCTTAACCTATAAAAATCTACTATTGTCATAGAAAAGAGGGGAGGGAAGTCAGAGAAAAAGAGAAAAAGAGAAAAAGGGAGAGAGTTAGAGAAATAAAGAAAAACAAAAAGAAAAAGAGAGGAGAGAGGTAGAAAGAGAAGAGTGATTTGTGAGAGAAAGAAAAGGGTTTTTCTTCGATAATCAAGATATTGATCAAGGAGCCTCTTCTTCTTCGCCAAGTTCTCCAGACCAAGAGCAACAGACAATTAATTTCAGCAATCAAACAGTCTAATTTCTCTATGTTTTTTATTTTATTCGCTGTTTTTGAATTTATTATCATGAACTAAATTTTATTTTACTAAGGCTAAGGTGTAGCCACTCTTTTGATGTAATATTCAGTGTGATTATTTTTAAATTTTATTCATGAGGAGTATATAAATCTGATCTTAATGCTTTTAGATTACTGGCCATCTTCTAATTGATCTGATGAATATAGATGTTACGGACCAAGTACATCTATGTTATTGCTTCTTGATTATATACCTTATATTTTATAAATCAAATTAGAATTCATATGCATGCAAAAATTTTAGTGCACTTTGGACGCAGCGTATTTTAATTAGAGGGTTTTATAAAACTTAATGCATTAATATTTATTTAAATTATACCTGGACCAAAGGATAATTAATAAATATTGATAGTTTTGCTATGCCTGGACCAAAGGGTAGTGAATAAATTAGGAGACTCCACCGTCACATGAAATAAAATTAATGTAAAAATCTAAATATTGTATTGACTGAGTTGGTGAACTGATTGCCTTAATAATCTATTGCTCTTTAGTTTAAAACCCTAATAATTTACACTCTCTCTATTTTCTTAAAAAAATTTTAATTATTTTTTATTTTGTTCTTTAATTTCTTATTCTTATAAATCGATCTTCTAAATAAAGCATAGGAAAAAGCTTTTCAGTACTTATTTTCCAATCCTCTAGGGATGATACTCTACTCATTCACTTTATTACTTGATCGACTGGTGCACTTGCCATAGCTATAAATTAGCATGCATCAAATTTTTTGCACCATTGCCGAGGATTGTATCTAAAGAAATATTGAAATTTTGATCCTAGCTTTACTTTAGAAATTTATTTTTAATTTTTATTATTTAAAAAAAAAAAATTTATTGCATGACACATACTGGACATAGTAACTTACTACCTTTAGATCCAGAAATTGAAAGGACCATTAGAAGACTACAACAATTAGGATTAGATATGGCGATCGAAGGACAGCAAGAAGCTATTCGACCAGTACATCGTCTATTAAATGATTACATCACACCATCTGTAGCCGATGCAGCTTCGAGCATCAGGAGTCTGCTTGTATGAGCAAACAACTTCAAAATAAAACAAGTGATGATCCAGATGATTCAATCAACTATCCAATTCAGTGGACACATGCATGATGATCCGAATGCCCATATTTCTAATTTTCTTGAACTTTGCAATACTTTTAAAATTAATGGGGTGTCAGATGATGCTATTAGATTAAGGTTATTTTCTTTCTCTTTATGGGACAAAGCTAAGAGTTGGCTTCATTCTCTTCCTGCAGGTTCTATCACAACTTGGAATATCCTAGCCCAAAAATTCCTAGCCAAGTACTTTCCACCTTCCAAGACTGCTAAGATGCGCAACGATATCACTTCCTTTATGCAGATGGACATGGAGACACTATATGAGGCTTGGGAGCATTTCAAGAAACTACTGAGGAGATGTCCACATCATCAACTACCCGTATGGCTTTAGGTACAAACTTTCTATAATGGTTTATCTCCTACTAATCGTTCTATGATTGATGCAGCAGTAGGAGGAACCATTAACCAAAAAATGGAGGAAGAAGCCTTCGATCTGATCGATGAGATGGCATCAAATAGCTATCAATGGCAGACAGAGTGCATGATGCCAAAAAGACTAGCAGCTGTGCAGGGAGTAGATTGCGTGCCAACCTTACTAGCTGAAATTGCAGCCCTTAGAGCCGAAGTCAACAACTTGAAGGGAACAGCTATGCATGTTCAGAGCATTACTTGTGACCTGTGTGGAGGAGGACATGATACGAGCAATTGCCAGACAGGTAATCCTTTTGCTAAAACAACTGATACAGCTAATTATATTGGTAATTTTTTTCAGGCCACAACAAAACAATCCCTACTCCAACACATACAATCAAGGGTGGAGGCAGCACCCAAATTTCTCATGGAGCAATCAAAATGCAGCACAACAGCCACCCCCGGGATTCCAAGTACCTGAAAAGAAGTCCAACATGGAAGAGCTGATGGTCAAATTTATGCAAAACCAAGAAGCAACTATAAAAAATTTGGAAGCCAAACTTAGGACAGGACCAAACAGCAGCAATTCGAAACTTGGAGATGCAAATAGGTCAAATGGCTAAGATAATCTCTCGAGAGACCTCAAGGATCCTTGCCAAGCAATACGGAGACAAATCCAAGGGAGCAAGTCAATGCTATCACCCTAAGAAGTGGTACAAAGCTGGAGGAGCCACATCAGAAGAAATGAGACTGAAGAGCCAACTACAAATAAGGAACCATCAACTAAAATTTGTCAGTCACCAAATACAACCAGCAGATGGATGGTCTCCAGGTATACGGTTTGCTGATCCAAATGTGAAGCCCTACGTGCCGCCACTACCATTCCCAGAGAGACAAATACAGCATCCAGATAAGGAAATTTTCTAACTTTTTCAAAATTCTAAAGAATTTACATATTAATATTCCTTTTGTAGATGCTATTACTCAAATGCCCAGGTATGCCAAGTTTCTCAAAGAAATCTTAACAAATAAGAAAAAGCTGAAGGAGCATGAGAGAATAAATTTGAATGAAGAATGCTCAGCAATACTTCAAAATAAATTACCACAGAAGCTAAAAGATCCAGGGAGTTTTACTATCCCCTGCATTATTGGTGATTATTGGTGATTGTAGTTTTGATAAAGTTTTATGTGATTTAGGAGCAAGCATTAATCTCATGCCTTTTTCTATTTTCAGGAAGCTGGGTCTAGGAGAACCAAAGCCTACCACTATTACTCTTCAATTAGCCGATAGATCCATTAAATATCCAAGAGGTATAGTGGAGGATGTCTTGGTAAAGGTAAACAAGTTTATTTTTCCTGTTGATTTTATTGTTCTTGATATGGAAAGAAGATTATGATGTACCCCTTATTTTAGGGAGACCCTTTTTAGCTACTGGAGGAGCTTTAATAGATGTTCAACAAGAAAAATTAATTCTTAGAGTCCAAGATGAACAAGTTACTTTTAATGTTTTCAAAGATACTAAACAAACTGATGATAATCAAACTTATTTTCTAATTGATATTATTGACAATCCATTATATGAGAATTCTGTAGAAAATAGGTTTGAGACTATAAAAGCGAGCAATGTCAAATTGAAAGAGGACTCAATCAAACATGAAAGTATTCCAATTGAAGTGGCACCAGATTGATCCACTTTAGAATTCAAAGAAAGTCAAGCTGAAGACTATAAATCAGAACTACTAGATAGGTTGTTTCTTTTCTTTTTAGTTTTGATCATTTTTCTTTTCTTTTATTTTTCAGTAATTTGTTGTTGCTCTTTTACTGCTCTGGTGTGTATTTTCAATTTTGTAGAAAAATCAATGAGAACTCAAGCAAAATTTCAAAGCTCCAAAGAACCAGACTGAACCAAATCAGGTGTATTCCTTCCTATCCTTTATTGCACCCTTTATTTTTCTTTCTCCTTTAAGATAATGTAGAATAAGTTTAAAAAAAAAAAAATCATGTGTCAAGAAGAAAATCTTGAGCAAGATAAACTGGATAAGTGATAAAAGATAGAATTATTTGCTAATGAATGTAATGAGTTAAAGAAGTAGATTAGTTGGTCAACTTTTAGCAGCCTACTTAGGTCATTAAAAGATTATTAGCACTTCTAATTGCACATGCACACTAACAAGGCAAAGTAGGTATTGATTATAAGGCCAACTGAGGATTCAATTATCACTGAAAATTGGTAATTAATATACATTCTAATCAAAGAAACTTGAATTTAAGGAAAGAGCTACCTGCCTAAAAATAAAGTGCAAAAGATAGAGTATATGTGGATTGCCCAAAGCCTAGTAACTGGGTCTCTGCACCTAGGTCAAGTGTGAAAATTTCACGTAAAATGGTGAAGGAAAGGCCAGGATGCTCAGCACAAAAAAAAAAAAAAAAAAAAAAGGCAGTGTGAAAGCTACCTTAATTCATGAGTATAAAATTGAGAATGTATAGAAAATTGACCAAAATAGGTGATAAGAGAAGATACTTTTGTTCTTTTAATTTAATACTGAAATGCTAAAGTTAGTCATCATGAACACAAGTGCTATAGATCTTTGATGTACTCTAAGAAAGTTTTTAATTATATTGACTGAAAAATTTGCTTCTGAAGCTCAATGCTTAGTTAGTAGTATTTTCTAAATTTTTTGACCTTTAGTCCTAGATTTTATCTTTGTGATAGATAATCTTATTGAAACATGGTATTAAACAAAACATTGCTAAGGGACTAGCAATGACTAAGTTGGGGGGTGTGATAAGTGGTAAAAATATACTAATAAAAGTATTAAATTATAAAATAAATTAATCTATTTCTTTAGAAATTGATACTTTTATTAATCTTATATAGGAAAGAGGGCCACCAATGTGAAGATCTTATTTTTATGGTTCAGATGAAATAAATTTTAGGCAAAACGGACTTCAAATGAGCCTAAAATTGAATTTCAAAAAAAAATAAAAAATCGGTTCGATTCAAATCGGTTCAGTGGTTCGGCCTAATTCGATCGCAACAGTAGACCGACCCACCGACGCAACGCTGACATCAAGATGACATCAGCATTTTTTGCGGTGCATGGTGGACCAATAGGAGGGCATTTTGGGAATTTCACATCAGAAAAAGCACTCTGATTGGCTAAAGAACGCGGTGGTCCATGCAACACCAGGCTCGCGTATGGTCTATAGAGGGCAATTTGAGAATTTTATCTGATCCAACAGGCAACTTTCACTGAAACTTGATCGAACGATCGAAACGAAGGCGCTGATGGATGGCATCCACAGCTCCCGATCGAGATCCAATGGCTGAGATTCATCCTGATGTTAAACTAAAGATCAGAAGGCCTCTTTCTATGTGGTCAGATGGCCCAGATTCAATCTAATGGTTGATCCAATGGCTGATATGAAATCTGACTTGATCTGAGTTATTTTAAGAGGTTTTTAAGTGATTTTTGGATCGTTTGATCAACATCTAACGGGCAGAATTACCCAGATCCTAATTCGAGTTGTTTTGGGAGTCTTAAACCTAATTTCTAAAGGATTTTGGGGGGAAATCAATCTCTTAACCTATAAAAACCTACTATTGCCGTAGAAAAGAGGGGAGGGAAGTCAGAGAAAAAGAGAAAAAGAGAAAAAGGAAGAGAGTTAGAGAAATAAAGAAAAACAAAAAGAAAAAGAGAGGAGAGAGGTAGAAAGAAGAAGAGTGATTTGTGAGAGAAAGAAAAGAATTTTTCTTCGACAATCAAGACATCGATCAAGG
>QRFJ01006182.1:0-40497 GCA_006176705.1 Cocos nucifera | reverse complement strand
TAAGTTCGGCCAAGGAGTTTTGAAGTTTATGCATATGGTAGTTCATGATGAACTATCCATATGCATCAGTCAAAGATTGCAGAATTATATCATTCTATAGATCTAAGTCTAACCTCACTCCGAGCTTCTCAAGCTCTTCCAAGTCCTTGATCATCATCAGACAATGATCTAGAATTAACTGCCCATCATGCGTCTTAGCCTTGAACTATCATTTAGTGACTTGATACTTGGCTGCGTGACTCTGTTCACCAAATATCTTCTGTAGGTGAGCCAATATTTGACGAGCAGTCCTGATATCTTCATGTTGGTGCTGAAGTTCATCAGACATCGAGCCCAACATGTAGTATCTAGACTTATTATCTTCATCTGTCCACTTATCCAGAGACACTCTCTGCTCAGTGGATGGATGAGCTGGTAAGGTGGGAGGGTTCTGATCCAATACATGAGTTAACTTCTCAGAACCCAAAATAATTTTGAAGTTTTGGAGTCAATCCTTATAATTTGGTTCGGTCAGTCTATGGGTGTCTAGGATTCGTGCTGGTGGGTTGGATGCAGACATTTTTCTATAGAGAGTCAAAATTTTTAGTTAGATACTATAATTAAGACTTAACTAATTTATTTAAAAAAATTATTTTTAAATAAATTAGCTCCAATTATTTTCTCAGATTCCTACACTTCCTCTGTAAAGATGCGAAAATCTTCATAATTACTGATTTCTAGTGGATGGTGTGATCCCACCGATTGACTCATCATCTCACCTAATAGTTATTGGTAATGGGTTAGCCAATGAGTGAACAACTCTTGTTCAATAATTCTCTAATCATGGTGCACCCAAACTTGGTCTCTAATTCATGAATCTCACCGTATTCGAACTATTGATCCACTCCTTAGTTAAGTCAGACCCACCATTTGCATAGATTGGATTCCTAATTGAGTCTCTCACCGTATCTAAAATATTGAGCCCAATCCATCCTCCAGCCTATAGCATCCAATGCCTAATAGACACGGTTGCATCTTCTCGGTGCAACTGAGCCACTGTAACCTGTCGAGAACAATCAACCCCGAAAAGGGCCTACACATCTACATGTTAGATATATGTGCCCTAGAAGCCAAAATTGGCTGACACTTGTAATACACTTCTAGGGGCAAAATTGTAATTTTGACTATAATTAATGAAATGGGTTATTTTCTATCACACATGTGTATTTAGTGTCTGTGATACATCCTTTGAGTTAATGATAATGATAATTCATATTTTCAAGAGTTGAAAATTTAAGACATGAATAATCATTATTAACTCATAAACAGCTCCCGACCATAGGATCATCACGAGGATGGTGATTGATCCGGAAGGTTGGTGTACGATCGCTTCTCTTTAGTAGATGAGTCTTGAGTCTACGGTGTGGAGACACCGGAGCGAGAGTACAGATACTCGTTAGAGAACGAGGGCACTGAGCGTGACCACCTCGAGTAGTCATTAGGAAGTCTACCTTCTCGTCAATGACTGACTCGATGCTGCAGTAGTGTGTCTGGTTCTTTGACCTGAGGTGCATCGGCAGTTCACCTTGAGGGTGTTATAGTTTGACTACACCATTAACTCGGTCTCCTAGCCATATGGAAACCCTGAGGTGTATGTTGGCTATAGCATGTTCATTGTAGGAACTGGATTGCATCAAGATGGAATCTATCTACCTCGGTGGTAGAGGAGCAGCCCTATGATGATCATGAGAATCAAGTCCAGAAGCCCATGGCCATGGCAGAGTGAAATAATAGAAAGAGTTTCTATTTAGATTTTCACATCGGACTCGAATCGAATGATTACATCATATGACAGAGACTAGGGTTTGACGAGTTCACCTTAACCCTAATCTGATCGGGGCTCAAGATAGAAGAACTTAATCACACAGGTAGCTGCACCAAGAGGTTCGCATTCAGCTCTGATGGGTTGCCACCATATACTGCTAGGTGTCACTGGTGGATTTTGGGAGCAATTAGAATGATTTAGATGATCGATCATTCTAGCTGTTCGAATCAGAAGAGTTCTGATCCATCGAAAGGAGTTTCGATGATGTCGATGATAGAGATCATGACATATCTCATTACCATATAGAACTGAACCTAACTGGGTCACACAAACAAGGGTTTGAATCTGGTGATCATTAATTGAACTGATCCAGTTCAATTGATCTAAATGAGATTCAATTAGGTTCAAGGAAATCGTGCTAGCACTCGATTGAACCTAACGTTCTTCTTTTACTATCATAAAAAGTTGTCCTGACTGAGCCAAAGGAGTTTGTGCTCGATCAGAGGCCCTCACTTGGTCTGACTGGAGCCTGTCCAGATCAAAAAAGGGTTGTCTTATTTTTGTAAGACATACCTGCTATTTTTGGTCACTGCCATTTCTCATCTTTGACTTTGGTCAAAAGTTGACCTTTGACTGGTCAAATGTTGACCATTGATACTTTGACTTCTGATCCACATGTCATGCACCTATTGGAGAGCTGGTGGGGGCTTGTCCCCCTGCCAGAAACTGGCAAGGAGGAGGGCGCACGCCACCCTTGGCATGCAGCCCAAGTTTAGGAGGCACCCAGGAGTCCTGTTGGACAGGGACTCCATCTCCATTTTGGATTCTGATTAGAGTTCTCCTAAGAACCAACTTTGACTGATCTTAGGTGCCCTCTAAGGAGGAATCCAAGGGACTCTATTTCCACCAATCAGATTTAGATCTGATTTCACAAAGGGTTGTGATTGGTTGGGAAGAAGAGGAGTTGGATCATGCATAGTCTATAAATAAGACCCTGCGCCCAACTCAAAGAAGGTGAATTGAATAGAATTTCCCATGCCCCAAGGCTGCCTCTCCCCTCCTTCCTCCATGCCAAGACCATCTTCTCCCTCTCCTCTCCATGTCCAAAAGTAGTTTTGGAATCTAAGTTTGGTGCGAATTCTAGATCAAGAGAAAGGCGATAGAAAGCTAGAAGGCTGCGCTGCTGCAAAGGACAACTGCTTGATCTTCGAAAACCAGTTTTGAAGATCCTTCCAGAATCAGATCCAGATCTGATTTTTTGGAGACGTGATAGAGAAGAAGAGGATCTCTAGATCCAGTCTGAGTGGATACCGGTAGAGGCCAGGCACTTGCGTGGCTAGATCCAGAACCTTCCGCTGCTTACAGGATCATCAACGGGTAATAGGATTACCCAACATCAAGGTAAATTAAATTTGAATTTAATTTATCTTAAATTTTATTTTATTTATTAAAATAATAAGAATTAGATCTAAAACATATTCAAGATCTTATCTAGATCAAAGAGAAAAAATTTTTGAAAATATATCTCTTGATCTGATCAGATCTGAACGAACCTGGATCCGGGAAAATCAGGATTTTCCTTCAACTGGTATCAGAGCCAAGGTTCTAAAATTATTTAGATCTAATTTTAAATTTATTTTAATTAAAAAATAAAGTGATTTCAGATGTCACATGAGATGTGATCAGATCTAAAATCAAAAAAATTAAAATTAAATGATTTGGATCTAAGATTAGAAAATATGCATGACTAGTTCTAAAATAGAATAGTTCTATAGAATAGTCTTGCATGTTTTTGAATTTAATCTTGATTAAATCATATTTTAGATCTATTTATTTACTATTTTTTGATATTATAATGTTATAATAATATCTAAAAAATAGCAAATAAAAATTATTTAATTTTAAATATCATATGAGATATGATTGATGCATGTCTAGACTAGTTGTAGAATAGTTCTACATAATTGTCTAGATTAGAATTTATTTTGATTAGATCAATTTAAATCTAATTTTTTAGATTATTATGAGATAATTTAGATCTGAAAAACATGCATGATTTGATACATGAGATGTATGCAAAATATGCCATGATTAGATCTAATTTGTATATGAGATATATGATATAGATCTAAAACTTGTTTTGTAGTATTGCATGTTCCTGATTAAGGCGTTCCTCTTGGCCGTCCGGTCATAAGAATGAAGAAGGGTTTAAAGGCCCTCTCTTTCCATTCGATGGGGTGTTCTTATGATGTGTAGGGGTGCTGCGTGTTCGTCCTTAATCAGAAACCCAAAACTTACTTTCTGCAAAACCCTAGATCCTGAAACCCTAGGATTTATTGTGCATATTTTGTTTATGAACCCTACTTAATTAAGAAATTAAGATTTATGGAAATATTAATTAGGTCTAAAATTGAGAATTTCAGATCTAAGACATATTCATAATACTGGGTTCGGGCTTGGGTAGCTCAATTAGGTCTAAGCGGTTGATCAAACCGAATCAAGAGTTGGTTAGATGGGATCAACAATGCTTAAATTGACCAGCCTAATAGGATTAAGTCTGGGTCAAGATCGAGTCACGATCAAGCAAGACCTAATTAGGCTCAGAGGTTAGAGTCTGGATTGTAGGCTAACCCAATTGGTTCTGGCTCAACAATTTGGTGTCTAAGGTAAGTTTGGCACATACGACCGACTGGTTTTTAATTGGAAGCTACTCGACCTGAATGCATTCTTGTACGAGTTAATGGCATATTCCTTCCACCGGTCTCACTTACCTGGCCATATCTGTTGACACAGTTCTGATCTGAGGTGGTCAATAATCCGAGCTAACCCATGCCACTAGGTTAGTCATAATTGTTATGACTATGACAAGTCTAGTTTAATGAGACCTGAATCAATTCTCCCTAAGAAAAGATTAAGTCTGAGGTCTTCCACCATTGTAGATGTGCGGGCCCTTCCCGGGGTTGATTGTTCTCGACTGGATACAGTGGCTCAGTTGCACCGGAAAGATGCAACCATGTCTATTAGGCATTGGATGCTATGGGCTGGAGGATGAGTTGGGCTCAATATTTCGGATACGGTGAGAGACTCAATTAGGAACCCAGTCTATGCAAATGGTGGGTCTGACTTAACTAAGGAGTGGATCAATATTTCGGATACGGTGAGATTCATGAATTAGAGACCAAGTTTGGGTGCACCATGATTAGAGAATCATTGAACAAGAGTTGTTCACTCATTGGCTAACCCATCACCAATAACTGTTAGGTGAGGTGATGAGTCAGTTGGTGAGACCGCACCACCCACTAGAAATCATTAATCGTGGAGATTTTCGCATCTCTACAGAGGGAGTGTAGGGATCCGAGAAAATAGTGGGAAGCTAATTTGTTTAAAAATAAAATCTCTAAATAAATTGGTCAAGTCATAAATTACAGTATCTAACTAGAATCTTTGACTCTCTACAGAAAAATGTCTGCATCCAACCCATTGGCACGTATCCTGGACACACATAGACTGACTGGACCCAATTATAAAGATTGGCTCAGGAACTACAAAATTGTTTTGGGTTCTGAGAAGTTAACCATGTATTGGACCAGGACCCTCCCACCTTACCAGCCCGTCCATCCACTGAACAGAGAGCGTCTCTGGAAAAAATGGATAGACGAAGATAATAAGGCCAGATATTACATGTTGGGCTCGATGTCTGATGAGCTCCAGCGCCAACATGAAGGATATCGGGACTGCTCGCCAAATGTTGGCTCACCTGCAGGAGATGTTTGGTGAACAGAGTCGCGCAGCCAAATATCAAGTCACGAAATGACTTTTTAAGGCTAAGATGCGTGATGGGCAGTCAGTCCAAGATCACTGTCTGACAATGATCAAGGACATGGAAGAGCTTGAGAAGCTCGGTGTGAAGTTAGACTTGGATCTGCAGAACGATATTATTCTGCAATCCTTGACTGATGCATATGGGCAATTCATCATGAATTACCACATGCATAAACTTCAAAATTCCTTGGCCGAATTAATGAATATGCTGGTTACCGCTGAGCTTTCTATGAAAGGTTCTAAAGGCTCAGTTCTTGCTATGGAACGGACTTCTTCCAAAAGAAAGTCTTATGGAAAGAAAAAGAAGTCTGTGAAAAAGCAAAAGGTGGAAGGAGCAAAGAAGAAGAAGGCAGAACCGAAGAAGAAGGTCCGATGTCAAAGGAAAGTGTTTCCATTGCAACAGCGACGGCCATTGGAAGCGGAACTGCCCTACTTACCTGGCCACCCTGAAGAACAAGAAGGAAGGTCCTTCTGGAGGTATGCTCGTTATTGAGTCTAACCTTACGGTTTCTTCTGCATCCAGTTGGGTGCTTGACTCTGGTTCTAGTGCTCATCTGTGCACTTCCATGCAGGGTCTTGAGGATAGCAGGAGGCTGAGGGATGGAGACATGATCCTACGCATCGGTAATGGAGCAAGAGTTGCTGCAGTAGCCGTGGGAAACATACCCTCTTCGATTACCATCTGGTTTAGACTTAGTTTTGAAAAGACTGTTATTATGTGCCTGCAGCTAGCAGGAATTTGATTTCTGTTTCATGCTTAGCACAAGAAGGCTATGTGATTACCTTCTTTAAGGACCATTGTAACATTCTTTATGAAAGAAATAAAATTGCAAATGGTTTCCTTATTAATGGTCTTTATCAGCTACATATTGATGTACCTGTTTTAACTATCGAGCAAAACGTGAATGCCAAACGACCTAGGGATAGTCCAAACGATAGATATCTATGGCACCTGAGATTAGGTCATATAGCAGAAGATAGGATCAACAAATTGGAGAAAAATGGGCTATTGAGTCCATTGACTTCCGAGTCATATCCAACTTGTGAATCTTGTCTTCAAGGCAAAATGACTAAACTCCCTTTTGTTGGACATGGGGAGAGGGCCACAGATCTCCTTGCCCTAGTACATACTGATGTGTGCGGCCCATTTGATGTGCCGGCTAGAGGCAATTTTGTCTACTTCATTACCTTTACCGATGATCTGTCTAGGTATGGGTATGTGTATCTTATGAGACACAAGTCTGAAGCTTTTGAAAAGTTCAAAGAATTCAGACATGAAGTAGAAAAACAAACTGAAAAACCCATTAAGGTTCTTCGATCAGATCGAGGAGGTGAATACCTTAGCCGGAATTCCTAGACTATCTCAAGGAAAATGGCATAGTCTCTCAATGGACTCCACCAGGAACACCTCAACTCAACGGGGTTTCAGAATGGAGAAATCGGACTCTATTGGATATGGTTCGATCCATGATGAGCTTCACAGACCTCCCTGATTTTCTTTGGGGACACTTCATTGTTAACTTCAATTTATCTACTGAATAGGGTTCCCTCTAAAACCGTTCCTACCACACCGTATGAGATATGGCACGGTAAGAAACCAAGTCTGAGTCATCTCAGAATTTGGGGTTGTCCGGCTCATGTCAAAAGACAACAAGCGGACAAGTTAGAGTTTAGGTCCTTTAGAGCTCGATTCATAGGATATCCTAAAGAGTCATTAGGATACTATTTCTACATTCCAGAAGACCACAATGTGATTGTGAGTCGACATGCCATCTTTCTTGAAAAATAGTTTATTCAAGATAGCGGCATTGGAAAGCAGATTAAGCTTGATGAGAAAGTCTCACAAGTACAACGAGCTAAGGACCAATTGGAACCAAATCAGGTTGAGCCAATAAGAACACTACCTCCTCCACCTCGTAGATCGGAAAGAGTTTTCCCGTCCCCCTGAAAGATACTTAGGTATTATTTCAGAGGAAGTAGAGGAAAATGTTCCTCATAGGTAATGGTGCTCATGGTGATGATCCCAAAACCTACAACGAGGCGATATCAGATATCGACTCCGAGAAATGGCTAGAGGCAATGCAGTCAGAAATTGACTCGATGCACTCAAACCAAGTCTGGACCTTGGTAGATCCACCAGAAGGTATAGTACCTATTGGGTGTAAATGGATCTTCAAGAGAAAGATTGGTGCAGATGGGAATGTGGAGACATTCAAGGCTAGACTAGTGGCAAAAGGTTATAGTCAACGCGAAGGCATTGACTATCAGGATACCTTTTCCCCAGTGGCTATGCTAAAATCCATCCGCACATTGCTTGCCGTTGCAGCCTATTTCGATTATGAAATATGGCAAATGGATGTGAAAACGGCATTCTTAAATGGATATCTTGAGGAAGATATCTATATGGAACAGCCGCTAGGTTTCACATCCAGTGATACTGATCACAAGGTTTGCAAGCTGCAAAGGTCCATATATGGACTTAAGCAAGCATCTCGGAGCTGGAACACTCGTTTCAATGATGTGATCAAAAAGTTTGGTTTCATCAAAAATGAAGAGGAACCATGTGTTTTCAAAAGGGTCAGTGGGAGCGCTGTTGTCTTCCTCGTATTGTACGTGGATGACATCCTCCTTATTGGGAATGATATTCCCATGTTGACAACAGTCAAATTATGGTTGTCCAAGGAATTCTCCATGAAAGACCTAGGTGAAGCATCCTTTATTCTAGGAATTAAGGTCTATAGGGATAGACCGAATAGGATGCTAGGACTTTCACAGAAGATGTACATAGAGAAAGTACTAAAGAGGTTTAGTATGGAAAACTCTAAGAGGGGATTAATACCCTTCAGACATGGTATTCATCTTTCCAAGAAGATGTGCCCCAGCACACCTGAGGAAATAGAACGCATGAGCAAGATCCCTTATGCTTCTGCAATAGGGAGCCTCATGTATGCCATGCTATGTACACGACCTGATATAGCCCATGCTGTGAGTGTCACAAGCAGATATCAGTCAAATCCAGGTGAAGAACACTGGACTTCTGTGAAATGTATCCTTAAGTACTTGAGAAGAACTAAGGATATGATGTTGGTCTTTGGTAATGGAGAACTCCAAGTCCAGGGATACACAGACTCGGATTTCATGTCCGATATAGATGATCGAAAGTCGACATCTGGAAGTCTGTTTGTGTGCAATGGTGGTGCTGTCAGCTGGAAGAGTTCCAAGCAAACTGTGATAGCAGATTCCACCATGGAAGCAGAATATATCGCTGCATCAGAGGCTGCAAAGGAAGCATTCTGGTACAAGAAGTTTGCTGCAGAAATTGGAGTAATGCCATCAGATGCCATTCCTCTTTACTGCGACAACAATGGCGCCATAGCCCTTGCTAAGGAGCCGAGGTCTCACCAGAAATCCAAGCACATTGAGCGGCGATACCACCTCATCCGCGATTACCTCGAGAAAGGGTTACGTCGAGGTCAAGAGAGTCAACTCCACAGATAATGTGGCAGACCCACTTACAAAGCCGTTGGGCCAGCAGAAGATCGAAGCCCACCTTGAGAAGATGGGACTTAGACTTGTAGCCAATTGGCTTTAGGACAAGTGGGAGATTGTTAGATATATGTGCCCTAGAAGCCAGAATTGGCTGACACTTGTAATACACTTCTAGGGGCAAAATTATAATTTTGACTATAATCAATAAAATGGGTTATTTTCTATCACATATGTGTATTTAGTGTCTGTGATACATCCTTTGAGTTAATGGTAATGATAATTCATATTTTCAAGAGTTGAAAATTTAAGACATGAATAATCATTATTAACTCATAAAATGCTCCCGACCATAGGATCATCACGAGGATGGTGATTGATCCGGAAGGTTGGTGTACAATCGCTTCTCTTTAGTAGATGAGTCTTGAGTCTACGGTGTGGAGACACCGGAGCGAGAGTACAGGTACTCGTTAGAGAACGAGGGCACTGAGCGTGACCACCTCGAGTAGTCATTAGGAAGTCTACCTTCTCGTCAATGACTGACTCGATGCTGCAGTAGTGTGTCTGGTTCTTTGACCTGAGATGCATCGGCAGTTCACCTTGAGGGTGTTATAGTTTGACTACACCATTACTCGGTCTCCTAGCCATATGGAACCCTGAGGTGTATGTTGGCTATAGCATGTTCATTGTAGGAACTGGATTGCATCAAGATGGAATCTATCTACCTCGGTGGTAGAGGAGCAGCCCTATGATGATCATGAGAATCAAGTCCAGAAGCCCATGGCCATGGCAGAGTGAAATAATAGAAAGAGTTTCTATTTAGATTTTCACATTGGACTTGAATCGAATGATTACATCATATGACAGAGAACTAGGGTTTGACGAGTTCACCTTAACCCTAATCTGATCGGGGCTCAAGATAGAAGAACTTAATCACACAGGTAGCTGCACCAAGAGGTTCGCATTCAGCTCTGATGGGTTGCCACCATATACTGCTAGGTGTCACTGGTGGATTTTGGGAGCAATTAGAATGATTTAGATGATCGATCATTCTAGCTGTTCGAATCAGAAGAGTTCTGATCCATCGAAAGGAGTTTCGATGATGTCGATGATAGAGATCATGACATATCCCATTACCATACAGAACTGAACCTAACTGGGTCACACAAACAAGGGTTTGAATCTGGTGATCATCAATTGAACTGATCTAGTTCAATTGATCTGAATGAGATTCAATTAGGTTCAAGGAAAATCGTGCTAGCACTCGATTGAACCTAACGTTCTTCTTTTACTATCATAAATAAGTTGTCCTGTCTGAGCCAAAGGAGTTTGTGCTCAATCAGAGGCCTTCATATGGTCTGACTGGAGGTTGTCCAAGTCAGAAAAGGTTGTCTTATTTTGTAAGACATTACCTGCTATTTTTGGTCACCTGCCATTTCTTGTTCTTTGACTTTGGTCAAAAGTCTACCTTTGACTGGTCAAATGTTGACCATTGACACTTTGACTTTTGACCACATGTCATGCACCTATTGGAGAGCTGGTGGGGGCCTGTCCCCCTGCCAGAACCTGGCAAGGAGAAGGGCGCACGCCACCCTTGGCGTGTGCCCAAGTAGGAGGCGCCTAGGAGTCCTTGTTGGACAAGGACTCCACCTCCTTTTTGGATTCCAATTAGAGTTCTTCTAAGAACCAACTTTGACTGGTCTTAGGCACCCTCTAAGGAGGAATCCAGGGGACTCTATTTCCACCAATCAGATTTAGATCTGATTTCACAAAGGGTTGTGATTGGTTGGGAAGAAGAGGAGTTGGATCACAATAGTCTATAAATAAGACCCTGCGCCCAACCCTCAATTAAGTGAATTCAAAGAGATTTCCCATGCCCAAGGCTGCCTCTCCCCTCCTTCTCCATGCCATACTCTCTTCTCCCCTTGCCTCTCCACGTCCAAAAGTGTTTTGGACTTAGTTTGGTGCGATTCAGATCAAAGAAAGGCGATCAAAAGCAAGAAGGCTGCGCTGCTGCAAAAGGACGACTGCTGATCTTCAAAAGAGTTTTGAAGATCCTCCAGATCAGATCCAGATCTGATTTTTGGAGGCGTGATAGAGAAGAAGAGGATCTCCAGATCCAACCCGAGTGGATACCGGTAGAGGCCAGGCGCTTGCGTGGCTAAGATCCAGAACCTTCCGCTGCAATCAGGATCATCTACAGGGTAATAGGATTACCCAAATCAGGTAAATTAAATTTGATTTAATTTATCTTATTTTATTTTATTTATTAAAATAATAAGAATCAGATCTGAAACATATCAAGATCTGATTGAGATCAAGAGAAAATTTTTGAAATATATCTCTTGATCTAATCAGATCTGGACGAACCTGGAACGGGAAATCAGGATTTCCCTTCACTACAATGGTGGAATATCTTTGATTTAGGTCTCATTAAACTAGACTTGACATAGTCATAACCATTATGACTAACCTAGTGGCATGGGTTAGCTTGGATTATTGACCACCTTAGATCAGAACTGAGTCAACAAACATGGTCAGGTAAGTGAGACCGGTGGAAGGGATATGCCATTAACTCGATAAGAATGCATTTGAGTCGAGTAGCTCCCAATTAAAAACCAGTCGATCGTATCTGCCAAGCTTACCTTAGACACCAAATTATTGAGCCAAAATCAATCGGATTAGTCTACAATCCAGACTCTAACCACTGAGCCTAATTAGGTCTTAGCTTGATCGATCACTCACATGACTCGATCTTGATCCAGATTTAATCCTATTAGGCTGGTCAATTTAAGCATTGTTGATCCCATCTAACCAACTCTTAATTTGGTTTGATCAACCGCTAGACCTAATTGAGCTACCCAAGTTCGAATCTAATTTTATGAACATATTTTAGATCTAAAAATTCTCAATTTTAGATCTAATATATTTTATAATCTTAATTCTTAATTAAGTTTAAGATTCAAAAATAAAACATGTAAATAAGATCCTAGGGTTTCAGGATCTAGAATTTTGTAGAAAGTAAATTTTTAATTTTTATTTAAGGACGAATGCGCAGCACTTCTACACATCATAAGAACATCCGATCGAATGGGAGGAGGGGGTCTTTAAATCCTAGTTTATTCTTATGACCGGACGGCCAATGGGGATGCCTTAATAAAAAATACAACTAATATACAAAAACTAATTAGATCTAAGCATATATGTCATATAAAATTGATCTAATTAAAGCATGTTTTATATACATCATATCATGCATGTTTTTCAGATCTAAATTATCTCATAATTATCTAAAAAATTAAATTTAAACTTGATCTTATCAAATAAAATTTAATCTAGATTCTATTGTAGAACTATTCTAGAACTAGTCTAAACATGCAACTATCATATCTCATATGAATAAATTTAATTTAATTTATTTTTTTTTAGATCTGATTATAACATTTATAAGATCAAAAAATAGTAAATAAATAGATCAAAAAATTATATTTAATCAAATAAAAATTATGATTATACTAGACTACATATAAAATAATTCTATTCCTAGTCTAGTTATGTATCTCATACATATTAGATCTCGATACCAGTTGAAGGAGAAATCCTGATTTTCTGGGGTCAGGTTCATTCAGATCTGATTGGATCGAGAGGCATATTTCAAAAGTTTTCTCTTAGATCCTAATCAGATCTGACATTTTTCAGATATGATTTTATGATCTGATAAATAAGAAAATTAAATTAAATTAAATCTAAATTAGTTTTACCTTGATATCGGTAATCTAATTACCCATTGATGATCTGCTGATGGCCTAAGGTTCTGGATCTAGCCATGGAAGCACCTAGCCTCTACTAGTATCCACTTAGGCTGGATCTGAAGATCTTCTTCTTCTTTATCTCATCTTCAAAAATCAGATCTGGATCTGATTTGGAGGATCTTCAAAACTCCTTCTAAAGATCAACGGTCGTCTCTGCAGTAGTGCTGCCTTCTTCCTTTCTCGTCATCCTTTTCTTGCTTGAATCACACTAATCTGAAACCCAACTATCCTTGGGCATGGAGAGGAGAGAGATGGCTTGAAGGTGGCATGGAGAAGGGAGAGGGACAGCCTTGGGGCGTGGCTAGGAGAGAAGTCTCTTGAAAGTTGGGCGTGGGTAGGTCTTTATATAGACCCTGCTGTGCCATGCAGTGCCACATCACTCCGACCAATCACGTTGCTTCGTTCTATCAGATTTAAATCTGATTGGTGGGATGACATCACTTGATCCAATTAGATGAGAGACCTACAGATTCATCCTAAGGTGGCATCTAAGACTGGTCAAAGTCTGTAGGCATCCCTATCCATGGGCGCACGCCATCCTAGGCATGCACCCCTTCTTTTTCAATTTTTAGGGAGGGAACAAGCCCCTATCTGCTCTCCAATAAGTGCATGACTCATGGATAGATGTCTAAGGGTCAAAGGTCAAAATTTGACTAAAGTCAAAGGACAAGAATTAGCAGATGATGGAAAATGGCAGGTGTTGTCTTAAATTTATCTCATAAATTAAGACAATCCTTTTCTGACCTGAACAAGCTCTAGTTCGATCAGGTAAAGGTACTTGAGTGAGCACAAACTTATTTGGCTCAGTCGAGACAACTTTTAATGATAGAAAAAGAGAATGTTAGGCTCAATCATGTGCTAGCACGATTTTTTGGAACCTAATTGAATCTAATTCAAATCAATTGAACTGGGTTAGTTCAACCGATGATATCCAGATCCAAATTCTTGTTTGTGTGACCCAATTAGGTTTAGTTCTATATGGTAATGGGATATATAGTGATCTCCATCATCAACATCATCAAAATTTCTTTCGATGGATCAGAACTCTTCTGATTCAGACAACTAGAATGATCGATCATCTAAATCATTCTAATTACTTCCAAAATCCACCAGTGACACCTAGTAGTATATGGTGGCAACCCATCAAAATTGAAAATAAATCTCTCGGTGCAGCTACTTGTGTGATTAAGTTCTTCTATCTTGAGCCCCGATCAAATTAGGGTTAAGGTGAACTCATCAAACCCTAATTTCTATCATATGATTTAATCATTCGATTTATGTCCGATGTGAAAACCTTAATAGAAACTCTTTCTATTATTTCACTCTCTGCCATAGTATGGGCTTATGAACTTGATTCTCGTGATCATCATAGGGCTGCTCCTTATCCATCAAGGTAGATAGATTCCATCTTGGCGCAATCCAATTTCTACAATGAACATGCTATAGCCAACATACACCTTAGGATTTTGAATTTCTAGGAGATCGAGTCATTGTGTAGTCAAACTATAACACCCTCAAGGTGAACTGTTGATGCACCTTAGGTCAAAGAACTAAACACATCACTGCAGCTTCGAGTCAGTTATCGATGAGAAGATAGACTTCTTTATGACTACTCGAGGTGGTCACGCTTGGTGCCCTCGTTCTCTAACGAGTATCTGTACTCTCGCTCCGGTGTCTCTACACCATATACTCAAGACTCATCTACTATAAAGAAGCGATTGTACACCAACCTTCCAGATCAATCACCATCCTCATGATGATCTTACGGTTTGAAGCATTTTTTGAGTTAATAATGAAAATTCTTGTCTTAAATTTTCAACTCTTGAAAATAAGAATTATCATTACCATTAACTCAAGGAATGTATCACAGATACTAAATACACATATGTGATAGAAAATAACCCATTTTATTATTTATAGTCAAAATTATAATTTTGCCCCTAGAAGTGTATTACAAGTGTCAGCCAATTCTAGCCTTTAGGGCACACATATCTAATACTTGACTCATACATCGACTTCACAAGTACTTGACTATACCCAAAAATCTTTCAAACCTATATTAAAAATACAGGCAGTCCGGCACCAAAGTATAGTGAGTTGCTTGCAAGTCACCGTGGTGATCTTAGGTCAAAGGGACACTTATACCAATTGGCCTTAGCTAGCCACTCTTGACAGTAGAATGCTACATTGGTTAGGTTCCATATAGATATACTCCTACATCTCATCTGAATGCCATACCAGTATCTCCACACCACTTGGTTATGAGGACAACCAACGCATATGGCCTACATCAACCTATACTTGATTAGTTATCATCCTTATTAATAACTTATCATTTGATCATGAACATTTTAAGAACCATCCAATAAATCTTTTCTTATCGATTGATTGTGGTTCTAAGGACTTCATCATAATTTAGGAATTCATTTAAGGAAGATAGAACTTTTTTGATGAACCAGCCAAATAACTATTATTATTAGATAATTCATATACTAATTCCAATCATCTACGACTTAGATGATTGGCTTTGGGAGATATTTTCTAACAACTCCCACTTGGACTAAAGCCAATCAAAATGATATCAAATATCCTATCTTTCACTTGAGTTCATAGAACTTCTTAGTTCCGAGGCCTTAGTAAATGGATTAGTCAAGTTCTCCTTTTTCATTGATCTTCCAAAGATCGACGTCATCCTGATCTAAAATCAAAGGTGATAGCGATGCAGAATATGCTGGTTCTTCTATTCTTTAGCCTAAGCTATGGCTCCAATGCTATGATAGGACTGGACCATCGATGGAGGGTGCCACTCCCAACCTGCCATTGAACCTCAGCTACTACACAACTTATATGGCGGCATCATATGCCACGATGTACTCTACATCACTAATTGAATAGGCTATAACATCCTGCTTAGAATCTTTCCAGTAGATTGCTCCTACAATTAAGGTATGATCTGATATTTTCTTATTGTCATCTTGTTCTAACAAAAATTAAAACATCCATATGTTTTATGTCAGTATTTTCATATTTGAGACACTAGACGTTAGTATTTTCCAAATACATGAGGATTGTCTATATAATTTGTTGGAAATGTGTTCCAAAGCCATCCGTTAGTCTATTGATGGTTGGGCCATATATTTATAATTATATATGAATTATAAATTAATAAAAGTTATTTTGATTTTTTTCATCATAAATTTTATTATCTTCTAATGAACTCCCATGTTGTGATGAAGTCCTTAGGATTATCTAGATTCGACAAAGGAGGATTTATCATTTAATCCTTAAATAGTTCACGACCAAATGATACATTGTTACTTAGGATGATAATGTTTATTAAGTATAGATCGTTGTGTGCCATATAGGTTGGTTGTCCTCATAACCAAGGAGTGTTGAGACACTGATATGGCATGCAAGTGAGATGTATGGGTACATCTGCATTGAACGTGACCAACTCTGGGGCTTTTCTCCTATTAAAATTAGCTTTGATGGAATATGGGTATAAATGTCCCTCTGACCTGAGATCATCACGGTGACTTTCAAGCAACTTACTGTATTTTGGTGTCAGACTATCTGAATTTCTAATTTAGTGAAGGAAGGTTTCTGGGCATAGTCAAGTACTTATGGAGTTGGTGTGTGTATCAAGATGGAATTGACCACTCTTAATTTTAGGAGATGTATTCAATTATATTTCAATTTAGCAAAATCTTGGCTAGGATAGTCTTAGTGAGGAGTCACGGGACTAATTGCTTTAAGATACGATATGGATGCATTTTCTAAGGTTGATAGTCTAATCCTGAGTCATCTGTTACACAAAGATCATAGGGATGAATTATGCGATAACCATATTCATGTAGGTTTTGAATGTTGTGATTGTGATTATTCAACCTATCCGGACATCGGATATCATTGCTAGATGATTACTTTGATTAGTATAGAAATTGATTTCTGTGCTATCAGCTTAGGTTTGGACCTACAGGATCACACATATTAGAAGTTTCTACCTGATCTGATGGCTGATCAAGAGTTTTATTGGTCTAAAACTCTATGGTCAAGAGTTTTATTGGACTGGGACTCTATGACCAAGAGTTCTACTAGACTGGAACTCTGAGTCCTACTTGTCTAGGACTCTCTGATCAAGAGTCCCATTAGTGTGAGACTCTATGGTCAAGAATCCCACTGAACTGAAACTCTATGACCAAGGGTCCTACTGGACTGGGGCTTTAAGTCCTACTTGTCTGGGACTCTCTGATCATGAGTCCTGATAATCTAGGACACTATGGTCAAGAGTCTCACTGGACTGAAACTCTGTGACCAAGAGTCCTACTGGACTGAGATTCTATGTTCTACTCATCTGAAACTCTCTGATCAAGAGTTTCACTAGTCTGAGACTCTATGATCATGATTTTGATTCGTTTGGGACATAGGGTTCAAGAGTCCCACTGATTTAGGACTCTTTAAGAGTTTCATGTTGATAGGACTCTATTATCTAGTAACCCATTTGATTTGAACTCAGATATTTATGGAGGATTAATTAGTAATTTGATTGTTGATTAGCTCAATTTTATTGAGTGATGAGGATTCGATCAAGTCTGATTGAATTTGATTCGATTGAATTTGATCCGATTAGGTATGAGATGACCTAATCGCTATAGGAGTTTTGATCCTGATTTGATCAGGCTGTAGATCTAACTAATTTCTAATTTAATTAAAATTTTATTGAATTAGACTAAGCCTAATTTGGTTGAATTTAACCTAGTTTAATTAGGTCTAGATCAATTGGTTTGGTTGAAACCAATTAGGACCAAGTCAAATGAAATTTGAATTCAAATTCTCCCATGCACCCATAATTTTTGACTTTTCCACTTTGCTTTCGATGCCCTCCCTTTTGTTTGTCAAACTTTGTTTTGAGAAATAAAAATATGCTTGTAGAAGGAGAGTCCTTCTGCGTGTTAAACACAAGGGAGGGGGCATTGGATAAGGATAAGAGGCTCATTTGATTTTTGAAACCTCTCAACGACTCGACTCTTATAATTTTCCATGCTGTTTTCCCATGGTATTCATGTCTATAAATTATGAGAATTTTTTTTCATAGATGAGAAGAAGTTGGTATTATGTAGTAAAAATTTTAGAGTGTTTGGACATCAGTTCTAGGCAAAAAAAATCTTGGAGTGAAGGTGAATAGGATCCTACAGCACTTTTCTTTTCCTTTATGCCTCTCTTCTCTTATGATTTTCACCTCTAAGGATATCCTATTTTTAGATATGATCTAAATAGGGATTATAGATGTAAAAGTTTTCTTTCCATAAAAACTTATTTCATGGAGAAACTCCACACAGAGAGGGCATGATAGAATTTTTAGTATGTCAGGATTTTTGGGCCGAGTGAAATCCTAGATTTGGAAATCTTGGTTCGGGTGGAGTGATTGAGTGCTATGAGCATCAAATCACCACCAATTTTGAAACACGTCTTCATCATCCTCCAGTATTTATGTTATAATTTTTTAGAATATTTTAAAAATAAGAAAGTATATGATCAATTGGATTGATTGTGATCAGCCATCGAAGGCTCCGGCGAGGAGCTAGCAATCCAGTGGGACTGATCAGGATCAGAAACTCCATGTGGATCAACCATAGAGGTCGAATAGGTGTCCGGCTATGATGTGATTCCAGAGCATTATCTGATGAACTCAGATTATGGTGATCGACTATCCACGAAAAGGTATTGTGTTCTAAACACGTAGATATAGTAAATAGTTTATTACATAATTTTATTTTTAGATCTATTGATGTATGCATGCATATTATGTTTAGATCATAATGTGTAGGGTTAAATAATCTGATATGATTAGTAGATAATTAATTAGATTAATTATTTTTTGCTGTATCATTGCTATTTTTAAAATATTTTTTGAAAGTAGCATGGTAAACCCTGCACTATTTTTCTACAAATGGTATCAGAGCAAGACTCTTTAAATATGATATGCTTGCATATTTAGATCAATAATTTAGATTTAATCTAAATATTAATCTAATAATTAGAGTAATTAGATCTAAAAAATTAAAATTCAGATTGTATGGACTGCAGGTTGTCCTACTGTAGGATTTACCCCTTACCGTGAAAAGATTCTCCTAGTACGTTGATGATCTATATTGTTAATCATAAAATTATTAGATTTGATCTAATATTTTTATGATTTAATTATATTAGGCTTTAATCTAATTTATGATCATGAATGCATAATTAGATAAAATTTGATTCATGATTTCATGATTATGTAGTGTACATAGTTTTAGATTAAACCCTACAACTAGTGTTGTTTGTGAATTGAGATGATTTAATTTTAAAATAAGTCGACTCAATTGGTGAACAATGCTAAGTTGTAAAGAATCTTTTAAAATTAAAATTATTTTCAAAATGTCGAACCCTAACCCTCAGCCCATAAACTTAGTTAAAATTAAGTATAATGATTTAGTATCTAGAATTATGAATTAAGACTCTAAGTCATTAATCATAAACTTGTGGGTTATTGGGTTAGCTGAATTAGGTCCATAAATTGGGTTAGACCTAAGGTTAGTTAAAAGATGGACTAATTTAGAGTAATTGATAAAATCTAATTAAATGTTAATTTAGATTAGGTCAAGGACTCTATAGACTCAATTATAATAGTTGTAGTTGATCAAGTCCATGCCTTTAACAAGAACCAAATGGACTTGATTTAAGGCTACACAATCGAATCTAAAATTACTAGGTTGGTCAAATTAAAACTAATGAATCGGATGGTGTCTAAGGTAAGTTTGGCAGTTTGATCAGTGGTTTTTAATTAGAAGCTACTCACATTGATTTGGTCTTTGATGAGTTAATGGCATATCCCTTCCACTGATCTCGCTTACCTGGCCATCCTGGTGAGTTAGATTTTGATTAGATCACTTGGTGATTTGGGCTCACCCATGTCTATTAGATAAATTAGTCTGACTGATTTAGGTGCTCCTAATGCCAGCTTGGATTAGATTCTTTTCTGACTTGGTGAAGTCAGTGGAAGGACCGAAATTGGCTTATTAAATTTTGTTAAATTAGTTAACTAAATCCTCTAAAATTATTAGATCTTTAAAAATAAAATAGTTATATAGATAACTAAATCATAGCCTCCCATTAAGTTGAGTGATAATGGGTTCATTAGTATAATGATCATTGGAGGCCCAAAGGCCTGGTGATTATTGACTAATGAAATTATCATTCATAAAATGATAATTTGGTTAAGTCTTTCTGATGGTGGTTAGGTTGGCCAACCAAAGTTGGGCCTGATCATTTATTGGTTAGATAAGACCAAATATGGTCATGTTAATAGTTGGACCTAATCGAACCCTTTTTAGTGGAGGCCAAAGCCTACTGATTAAGTCTATGGGGCAAAGTCAATGTTACTAGAAGTTGTTTAGAGAAACAATTGATTTTGAATCTATCCATAGGTGCACATGGGTTGACCAACCAAAGTTGGGCTCATGTGTAGTCTATGTGGATTCTAGTATCCACTAAGAAATTAGAGTAATTTCTCGAATTAGAGGTAGAGGCTACCAATTTGCATAAAATAGTGGAAGGACCTTTAGACTGAAGTTCAAGTCTTTAGGATTAATAATTCATATACTAATTAGGTTTGGTTTTCCTTTTTGAGCAGACATGGCCACTAACCTATCGCTTCGATCATTGTTAGACCATGACAAATTAATGGGACCCAACTACGATAGCTGGTATCGTAAGTTGAAAATCGTCCTGGAGCATGAGTGGATCCTTTATGTGGTAACAGATCGAGCACCTAAGGAGGCAGCCCCGAATGCTAGGAAAGCAGTTCGAGACACTTATCTGAAGTGGCTCAATGACCGCACCACCATTCGATGTTTAATGCTGGTGGCAATGAATGATGAGTTCAGCCATAGGTTTGAAAATGCCCAGCCACAAGAGATGCTTCAAATATTGAATGACTCTTTTAGCACGTCGGACGATGTTGAAAGGCATAAAATAAGTTGTGCCATTTTCAACACTCGGATGAGGGATGGGGCCTCAGTCATCGATCATGTATTGTACATGATCGAAATGATTGAGCGCCTTAGCAAGTTGGGCTTTCCCCTGCATGAGCAGCTCGGTAAGAATGCGATCCTTAATTCCTTGCCCAAGTCCTTCCTCCCCTTCCTAACTTATTTTAGAATAATAAAACTTGCAGTGAACTACCACAGCTTGTTGGGGATGCTGTAGAACTTTGAGATGGATCACCAACTCCACAAGGAGATGGTGAATGTAGTGGGAGGGTCTTCTTCTGGTCATCGACCCTTTAAGAAAGGGAAGAAGAACAAGGAAAAAAAAATAAGAAGGTGCGGCTGCATGCTGGGATGACTGCACAGGATCATACCAAGAAGCATAAGCTCGATCAGAGCTAGGCGGAGTACTTCTACAAGAAGCAGGGGTACTGGAAGAGGAACTATCCTCTGTACAATGCCTACCTAGACCTGAATAGGCCAAGAAATAAGCATGTGGTTGCTGGGCAAGATAATTATATGATAACACTTTATAATTTTTTCTTATTTGATTCTACTTCTTGGGTATTAGATATTGGAAGCCCTTATCATATTTGTAATTCTATGTTGGGCTTGCCGGTTAGTAGGAGATTTGATCAAGGTGAGAGGTTTCTGAATATTAGAGATGGAAGATAAGTTCCAATTCTAGCTTTAGGAATCATGAACCTTGTAATCAATTCAAATAAAGTTATTCTTAATGAATGTCATTATTGTCCAATTTTTTTATTGAATGTCATTTTTATAGGCCTTTTGGCCATGAATGGTTTTGAAAGATCAATAATTTTTTTTTTTGTAATATCATTTTGAATAGTATTACAATTTTGATTGGATAATTAAATAATAGAATTTATTTAATTTCTATGTCTGCTAACATGGTTCAATCCTCTAGTAAACGTCTTAGAATTAGTGATGTATCTGATGTCTACCTTTGGTACTGTAGGCTAGGTCATATTAACAAGAATAGAATTAATAGGTTAGCTCAAGAAGGAATTCTTGAGGTTAGTGATTGTGAGTCACTTTCGACCTGTGAGTTCTATCTTCTTGGTAAGATGACCAAGTCACCTTTTATTGGAAAAGGTGAACGAGCCACTGAACTCTTGAGTTTAATACATTCGAATGTATGTGGACCCATGAGCTCAAGTGTCAGAGGTAGATATTTCTACTTCATAACCTTCACAGACGATCTATCGAGGTATGGGTATGTCTATTTAATGAAGCATAAGTTGGAGTCGTTTGAAATGTTCAAACTATTTTGAAATGAGGTAGAAACTCAAACTAAAAATAGTATTAAAACTCTTCGATCTGACTGAGGGGGTGAGTACCTTTCCAATAAGTTTCTGACATATCTTGGGGAGAGCAAGATTCTCTTCCGATGGACCCCTCCTGGAACACCACAACATAATGGTGTGTTTGAAAGAAGAAATCGAACCCTGTTGGACATGATTCGATCCATGATGGGATTTACTGATTTGCCGATCTTCCTATGGGGATATGTGCTCGAGTCAGCTTGTTACATTCTAAATAGGATTTTGAATAAATCTATTAATAAAATATCATATGAAATATGGATAGGGCGTAAGCCAATGCTTTCATACCTTAGGGTTTGGGGGTGTCCGACCTATGTCAAATGTTTGATGACAGACAAGCTTGGACCTAGGTTTGATAAGTGTAGTTTTATAGGTTACCCAAAAGAAACCAAAGGGTACTACTTCTACCTTGCTGATGAGCAAAAAGTGTTTGTCAGCCTTAAGGCAGTCATTTTAGAAAAGGAGTTTCTTGGTGAAGAAACTAATGCCTCCAAGGTCAAACTTGATGAAGTATGACAGGTGGAAGAATGGATACAAGTTATTGAACCTAAGCTGGATCTGATTAGATCAGACCTAGAGCCTATTGTAGAAGCATCCTTAAGGAGATCTGGTAGAGTACCACATCAATCGAATAGATACTATGATTTTCTGCTCTAGGATGGGGATCCTATCGAACTCGATGAGAATGATCAGGACCCAATCACCTATATGGATGCAATGTAGAGATCCGACTTTGAGAAATGGCTTGAGGCCATAAAATCCGAGATGGAATCCATGAAGGTCAATGATGTATGGACATTGGTTGACCGATCCGAAGGGATAAAACCCATGGGGTGTAAGTGGGTCTTTGAAAGGAAAAGAGGTGCAGATGGAAAGGTGGAGACCTATAAAGCCCATGTAGTTGCCAAGAGAAATCATCAACATTATGGTATTAACTATGACAAGATATTCTCTCCTATGGCAATGCTCAAATTCATTCGGATAATGCTTGCCATAGCTGTCCATCTGGACTATGAAATCTGGTAGATGGATGTGAAAATAGTTTTTTTGAATGGAGAGCTGGATGAAGAGGTGTATATGATACAACCTAAAGGTTTCACGTTCATACATAAGTCTAAGGTGTGTAAGCTTCAGAGGTCCATTTATGGACTAAAGCAGGCATCTCGAAGCTGGAACATATGATTTGATAGAACAATCAAAACATATGACTTCGTTAAGAACAAAGAGGAGCCCTGTATATACAAATGGGCTAATGATCCAGCAATAGTATTCTTAGTATTGTATGTGGATGATATTCTCTTAATCGAAAATGATGTCTCTGCATTATAGGGAATAAAGATCTAGCTGTCATCACAGTTCTCTATGAAAGATCTAGGAGAAGCTTCCTACATCATAGGGATGAAGATCTATAGAAATAGATCTAAAAGCTTGCTTGAATTGTCCCAGTCTACGTATATTGACACTGTGCTGAAATGGTTCAGCATAGAAAATTCCAAGAAAGGCTATCTACCGATAGGCCATGGAATTTCTCTTTCAAAGTGGGATTGTCCAACAACATCTCTAGACAGAGAGCGTATGAATAGAATACCATATGCTTCAGCAGTGGGTTCTATAATGTATGCCATGATATGTACACGATTAGATGTGACATACTCATTAGGTATAGTGAGTAAATACCAATCTAATCTAGGAGAGAGTCATTGGAAGATTGCTAAAACACTTCTGAAGTATTTAAGAAATACTAAGGACCAGTGGCTTGTATATGGTGAATCGGACTTAAAACTTATGAGATTCATAGACTCCAATTTCCAGTTCGATCATGATGATAGCAAGAGTGTGTCTGAATACATATTTACCCTTAATGGTGGGGCCATCTGCTGGAAGAGTTCCAAGTAGCACACTATGGTCGATTCAGTTTGTGAGACCGAGTATGTCGCTGCATCAGATGCTGCCAAAGAAGCGGTGTGGCTAAGAAAATTCATCACTAAGCTCGGAGTAGCACCCTCACATGATGGTCTAGTTTTGCTCTATTGTGATAGCTCTAGAGCCATTGCTCTAGTGAAGGAACCAAAGAAACACTAGCGGATGAAGCATATTCTACGCTACCACAATCTTGTCTGAGAGATTGTGGATCGAGGTGATGTCGACCTTCAAAAGATCGATGAAAAGGAGAACCTGGTTGATCCATTCACTAAAGCTATTGCGGTGAAGGAGTTCGACGACTTTAAGTCAAAGATACGTATTAGATACTGCACCATTTGGCTTTAGTCCAAGTGGGAGATTATTGGGAATGTGTCTCAAAGCCAATCATCAGCCTGTTAACGGTTGGATCATATATTTATAATTGTATATGAATTATAAATTAATAATAGTTATTTTGATATTTTTCATCATAAATTTTATTGTCTTCTAATGAACTCCTGTGTTGTGATGAAGTTCTTTGGACTATCTAGATTCGGTAAAGGAGAATTTATCATTTAGTCCTTAAATAGTTCATGACCAAATGATATGTTGCTACTTAGGAAGACAACGTTTATCAAGTATAGGTCATTGTATGCCATATAGGTTGGTTGTCCTCATAACCAAGGAGTGTTGAGACACTGATATGGCATGCAAGTGAGATGTATAGGTACATCTACATTGAACATAACCAACTTTGGGGCTTTTGTCATGTCAAGATTAGCTTTGATGGAATATGGGTATAAATGTTCCTCCGACCTGAGATCACCACGGTGACTTTCAAGCAACTCACTGTATTTTGGTGCTGGACTATCTGAATTTCTAATTCAATGATAAAAGATTTTTGGGCACAGTCAAGTACTTATGGAGTCGGTGTGTGTATCAAAATGGGATTGACCATTCCTAATTTTAGGAGCTATGTTCAATTGTGTTTCAATTTAGCAAAATCTTGGCCAGGGTAGTCTTAGTGAGGAGTTACGGGACTAATTGCTTTGAGACACGATATGGATGTATTTTTTAGGATTGACAGTCTAACCTTGAGTCATCTTTACATAGAGGTCATACGGATGAATTATATAGTAACCATATTCGCATAGATTCTGAATGTTGCGATTGCGATTATTCAACCTATCTGAACATCGGGTACCATTGCTAGATGGTCACTTTGATTAGTATAAAAATTAATTTCTATGCTACCGGCTTAGATTTAGACCTATGGGGTCACACACATTAGGAGTTCCTACCTGATCTGATGGCTGATCAAGAGTCCCATTGGTCTGGAACTATATGGTCAAGAGTCCTGGACTAGGACTTTGAGTCCTACTTGTTTGGGACTCTTTGATCAAGAGTCCCATTGGTCTGGAACTCTATGGTCAAGATTTTTACTAGACTGAAACTCTGTGACCAAGAGTTCTACTAGACCGGGAGTCTGAGTCCTACTTGTCTGGGACTCTCTAATCATAAGTCCTGATAATCTAGGACACTATGGTCAAGAGTCCCACTAGACTAGGACTCTATGACCAAGAGTCCTACTAGACTGGAACTTTGAGTTCTACTCATCTGGGACTCTCTGATCAAGAGTTCTACTAGTCTGGGACTCTATGATCATGAGTTCGATTTGTTTGGGACATTGGGTTCAAGAGTCCCACTGATTTAGGACTCTTCAAGAGTTTCATGTTGATAGGACTCTATTGCCCAGTAACCCATTCAATTTAGATTTAGATATTTTTGAAGGATTAATTAGCAATTTGATTGCTGATTAGCTCAATTTGATTGAGTGATGAGGATTCGATCAAGTCTGATTGAATTTGATTTAATTGTATTCGACCCGATCAGATCATGAGATGACTTAATTGCTATGGGAGTTTTGACCCTGATTTGATCAGGACGTAGATCTAATTAATTTCTAATTTAATTAAAATTTTATTGGATTAGGCTAAGCCTAATTTGGTTGGGTTTAACCTAGTTTAATTGAATCTAGATTAATTGATTTGGTTGAAACCAATTAGGACCAAGTCAAATGAAGTTTTAATTCAAATTCTCCCATGCGCCCATCATTTTTGACTTTTCCACCCTGCTTCCCACGCCCTCCCTTTTGTTTGTCAAATTTTCTTTTAAGAAATAAAAATGTGCATGTAGAAGGAGAGTCCTTCTGCATGTTAAACACAAGGGAGGGGGCATTGAATAAGGATAAGAGGCTCATTTGATTTTTGAAATCAAGTGAATGGTTAAAACCTCTCAACCACTCTACCCTTATCATTTTCCATGCTATTTTCTCATGGTATTTATGTCAATAAATTATTAGAATTTTTGTACATGTAGAATTAGAAGTTAGCAACATGTAGTAAAAATTTTAGAGTGTTTGGGCATTAGTTCTAAGTGAAAAAAATCTCAGAGTGAAGGTGAATAAGATCCTATAGCACTTTTCTTTTTTTTTTTATGCCTCTCTTCTCTTGTGATTTTTACCTCTAAGGATATCCTATTTTTAGATATGATCTAAATAGAGATTATAGATCTGAAAGTTTTATGAAAACTTATTTTATAGAAAAACTCCACATAGAGAGGGCGTGATAGGATTTTTAGTGTATCAGAATTTTTGGGCCGAGTGAAATCCTAGATTTGGGAATCTAGGTTCGGATGGAGAGATCAAGTGCTATGAGCATCAGATCACCTCCAAATTTGAAACACATTTTCATCATTCTCTAATATTTATATTTTAATTTTTTAAAATATCTAAGAAATAAAAAGTATGCAATCGATCGGATTGATCATGATCAGCCATTGAAGGCCCCGACAAGGAGCTAGCACTCCAGTGGGGCTGATCGGGATCAGGAGCTCCATGTGGACCAACTATAGAGGTCAGACATGTGTGCGGCTGTGATGTGATACTAGAACATTATCTAATGGACTAGATTACGATGATCGACTATCCATGAAAAGGTATTATGTTCTAAACACGTAAATGTAGTATATAGTTTATTACATAGTTTTATTTTCAGATCTATTGATGTATGTATGCATATTATGTTTAGATCTTAATATATAGAGTTAAATAATCTGATATGATCAGTAGATAATTAATTAGATTAATTAATTTTTACTGCATCATTATTATTTTTGAAATATTTTTTGAAAGTAGCGTGGCAAACCCTGCACTATTTTTCTACATAATCTTTCAGTGATCCTCACTTAGAACAGACTGGTATCTACTCACTATATTAGTGAGCATACCATATCTGATTTTGATCATAGAAAAATTAGATAACAGCCAAACCTTTATTTCTTACAATGCTGGAATGCCATTTTTGATTAAGAGAATTTCATCCATAGACAACACAAAGAATAACACTATAGAACATTTTGCCCACTTATAAATATAGGATTTATCTTTGTTCATAATAAAGACATACGTTCAAAACATATGTTTCAAAACTGAGATAATAGCCAAATGGGCTTTACAGATTTTTACCTTTCCGTTTGTGCTACTCTGATCCTTTTGAAAATCTATTCACACCCAATGGATTTTATCCCTTTAGGTGAATCATCTAGTGTCCACACACTATTGATTTTCATGAATTTCAATTTAGATTATGTGGCTCCAAGCCACTTCTTAGAGTGAGACCACTGCATTGCATCCTTATAGGTGATCGGATCTTTGTTGTTCTAATTGAACTCAACAAGATCGCCATCCCAAACCAAAATACTGAAGTATCTATCCGGCTAATGCGGTACTCTATCGGATCTTCTTAAAGGTGCTACTTTAATGGGCTCCGAATTTGATCTGATCAAATATGGTTCTATAGGTTTACTAGATTATGTTAGTTCATTTCTGCCAATCAAACTTTCTCAAGTTCAACTTGACAGGCATCAGTTCCTTCTCTAAGGAACTCCTTTCCAAAAGAAATGCCCTTCTACTGATGAACATCTTATGTTCTTCAGCATGGTAGAATTAATAACCCTCAAATACCTATTAGACCAAGACCCAAGTTAATCTGCATGCAAACCTTTGATATAGGCCAATCAACTCCAAACCCAAAGATGAGAGAGTCTAGGTCTATGCTCTATTCATATCCCATATGGAATCTTTACAATAGATTTAGTCGGTATATTTTCAGGGCAAAACTAGTAGTCACAATAGCACAACCTTAAAACAGACAGACAAGTGAATTCTATTATGGATTGAACCATATCTAACAAAGTTTAACTTCTTCTTTCAGATACACTATATTCTGAAAAGAAATCCACTGAGAGAGAATCCTATTCTCTCCTAGATATGTCATAAACTTACTAGATAAGTATTCACCTCTTCGATCTAATCAAAGAGTTCTAATATCTTTTTCAGTTTGTTTTCCTATTTCATTATTGAATCATTTGAATATTTCAAATGATTCAAGCTAGACGCACCCATACCCAGATAGGTCGTCTGTAATGAAATATTAATATCTTTCTCTGGCACTTAAGTTCATAGGTCCATATGCATCACTATATATGAGACTTAGATCTTTATCAGCCCCTTCACCTTTTTCAGTAAAAGGTGACTTGGTCATCTTCTCAAGAAGATAGGACTCACAAGCTATCAATGATTCACAATCATTGATGTCAAGGTTTTCCTATCAAGCTAATCCGTTTATCTTATTCTTGTCAAGATGACTAATCCTATAATGCCAAAGATAGACATCCATGACATAATCTAACTTGGGTGTTTATTAAATGTATACATTACACTTAACAGGCTGTATAGATGTTAAATATTATTTTTATTATCTATGTATTATTATAACATTATTCATAATAATATCACAACAATCTTCTTTATTGATAAATGATAACCATCTTTAACCAAAAGGCCAACAGAGATCATATTTATCATAAATAATGGATAATGATGATAATCACTCAAAATGATATCTTTTGAAAAAAGCTTGACAATTCCTAAAGCTAGGATTGGAACAAGACTTCCATTCCTAATGTTCAGGTATTTCTCATCATTTTCAAACATTTCACTTATCTAAAATTCTTGCAATAAATTGCATAGGACTACCGGTATCCCATACCCAAGTAGCAAAATTATATACAGAAAAATTTTAAGATATTATCATATAATATCCTTGGTAAGCAACTCTTGCTTCTTTCTCTTGTTCAGCCTATTATGATCAAGAGAAGCAAGATAGTTCTTCTTCTTATGATTCTGCTTCTAATAATAGAAGCACTATGCCTGATTTAGGTCAATATTGGACTAATTATTTTGATTGGACTTAGAAGTTGGATCCTATAAGTCATCATTGTCTAATAATTTATGATTCTTATGACCAATTTATATGATTCTTCTTATGATTCTTCTTATGATTCTGCTTCTTATGACCAATTTATATTGCCGAACCAAATTCAACTTTCAATACTATTTATTGAAGTTGGATCCTATAAGTCATCATTGTCTAATAATGATTGGAGCAATAAGGGTTTAGCCTTATTCTAAGAAAAGAGTACATTGACCTAAAGTATATGAATTATTTTAAGCCTAGAGACTTGGACTTTAGTCTTAAGGTTCTTTCACTATTTTATTCAAATTGATAGCCTCTACCTCCAATTTGGAGAATCACTTTAATTTTCTAGTAGGTACTAGAATTTACATAGACTACACACAAGCACAACTTTGGTTGGCCAACCTATGTGCATCTACAAGTGGGTTCATCAATCAATTATTTCTCCAAATAATTTTTAGTAATTTAATTTTGCTCAGAAACCTAATCAGTAGGCATTGGCCTCTACTATAAGGATCCGGTTAGGTCCAACCATTAACATCATCATACTTGGTGCATCTAACCAACGAATGATTAAGCCCAACTTTGGTTGGCCAACCTAAACACCATTAGAGAGACACTTCCAAGTTATCATATTATGAATGATAAATCTATTAGTGAATAAGCACCAGGTCTTTAGGCCTCCAATGATTATTAAGTTAACGAACCTATTATCATCCAACTTAATGGGAGGCTATGACTCAGTTATCTGCATAACTTTATCATTTTAAGGATCAAATAATTTTAAAAAATTTAAAATTATTTATGATTTAAGGATAGAAAGGATATGGATCAATTTGCTCTCACTGATTTCACCAAGTCAAATCCTCCCACTGACTTCTTAAGTCTTTCATAAGGACTAGGATCAATATCAGTCTATGGGCACCTAGATCAGTCTCACTGAATAAAATCAGTCTTACTAATTTTCTATGTGACATGGGTTAGCATGAGTCAATAAGCAACCTAATCAAGACTTGATTAACCACATTGGCCAGGTAAGTAAGATCGATAGGAGGGTCTGCCAAGGCTTGCCTTAGACATCATTAAAAATGGTCAGGTAAGCGAGCTGCCAATTAAAAACCATCGGTCTAGAATGCCAGACTTATCTTAGACATCAATTGATTTATCAATTTTGATTTGGTCTACCTAAAGACTCAGGCTCGACCACTGAGCCACGATCAATATTCATTTGTTAGATGTATGGACTTTGATAAACTACAACTATTGAAGTGATCTAAAGAAATGACCTAATCCTAATTAACTATTAATTAGGTTTGATCAATTTCTTAACTTAGTCCATATTTAATCTAACCCTAGGTCTAATCTAGTTAAGGATCTGATTAAAGCTAACCCATTTTTTTTTAACCCATGTTTTATGAAATTATCTTAGGATCTTTAAATCACAAACCTAGATCCTAAATATTCACTTAATTCTTAATTAAGTTCAAAGCTTATTAGTTTGGATCTATGAAATCTCAGAACTAATTTCTAATTTAATCATTTAAAATATTTTTAAATTGATAAATAATTTACATTGAATCGTATTCAATATATGATTTTAGATCTGATTTATTTTAATATTTTGATCATGTCCTAAGGTTTAAAATCTAGAATTTTGCAGAAAGTAAGTTCATAATTTAAATTCTATAAAACAAGTATGTCATATATATTCTAGATTCAAAATAAAAGATACATATCGACATATGTAACAATAGGATCTAGATCTAAACATAAAATACATCATATGGATCAGATCATAAACCACTTAAAGTTAGATTTAAAATATAGAAATAAATCATAAATTATTTTAGATCTTATCTAACATATTTATGATTTAGATAATTTAGGTCAGCACATACTAGGATAATCTCTCCACCGTAAGGGATAAACCTTACAGCAAGACAACCTTATAGCAGTATGTGCAATCCGATATTATTAAGATCTTATCTAAATAATCTAAAATAGATCTAACATTAATTTAATTTAAGATTTAAAATTAGATAATGAATCATAAAATTATTTAGATCATATCTAACTTATTTATGATTCAAAAGTAGATCAGTATATACTAGGATAATCTCTCCACTATAAAGGATAAACCTTATAGCAGTATGTACGATCTTTAGAGTTTTATTTTTTAGATTTAATTTAATACAAACATGATCATGTTATAAATGAACCTAGATGCTCTGATACCGCTGTTGGACTGTATGCAGGATTTCATGCATGAATTTTAAATTTTTTTTGAAATATAATGCAGCGAAACATGCAGATTAAATCATTTAATCTATAAATGCATATAATCTAATTACTAAACCCTACATCTAGGACCTATAACATGTTATATTATATTTTAAATTAGAAAATAAAAGATTTGGTATTGATCAAATCAATATCCTAGATCTAGAATGATTCTAGATCTGAAGCCTAGATCACATCTAGGTGAGAGAAGAGATCAAATCTCTTACCTTGCGCGGGTCAAGAACTCCATGGTTGATTTTTGTTATTGTCTTTGGAGCCAGGCATGCATTCAATCCCTACAGATGATCCACACGAGGCTGCAATAATATCAGAGGTTCATCGAATGAAGATCCGCTCGAAGTGCTAGCTTCTTGCGGATCCCTCTGGATGGTTAATGTAAAATTTATTCTTTGGATCTCTTGGACATTCCAAGAGATAAAGAATAAGAGGAGGATTGGGAGAGAAATCCAACCTTTGGATCTCCCATAAATCAAAGATTAAATGATTAAAAAAGATCCTAATAGAAGACACACTTCTCTCTTTAGGACATCAACCGTTGATGTCCTAAACTGATCTCCACATCTGGACAAGAGGAGACCTTCTCCTCTAGAAAATTTCCACACTTCTAGATCTCTTCCACTTTTATTTTTCTCATAAAAAAATATATTAAAATTGAGAAGAAAGGATTCTCAAAAGAATCCTAAGAGAAGACTATCTTCTCTTCACTTTCCTCTCATTAGGACATGATCAAATCATGTCCAAAAAAAACCATGATGCCCCAACTGCTTAGATCATCAATTCCCATGACCACTTTCTCTCTCTCTCTCTCTTAGATTTTTATCACATAAAAATCATAAAGAAAAATAATAAAGCAAACCATGAAAGAAAATAATGAGAGAAAACATTTTCTCTTACCTTTGTCTTCATCAAGACATGAACCTATCATGTCTTAATGAAGAGTTTTTCTCCAAGGAAGTGGGCACCTCAAACCTCCATGCCATCCCTCCTATTTATTTTGATTTTTATCATGAAAAACCCAGGGATTCTTCATGCCAAAGATCCACAAAAATTGGCGCCCCATAATAATAGGAAGACTAGGTCAAAATGACCTAGTCAAACAAGGAAACAAGGGAGAGTTTGGGGGGTGTCCAACTCTTGGATGCCTCCCTACAAAATTTTTGCATGGAGAGAAGGAAATATTCACCCAAATAAAGAAGAAAAAGGGCAACAAACAATTAAGGGTTGGCTTGGGTTAATTTTCAAGAGAGAGGAAGAGAGTTTTAACAAAATAAAACTCTTCCTAAGTTTGACTCATTCAAACTAACTACCAATTTTCACCAAGTCAAATTTAAATCCAAAACCTGAGATTATGGGGCATGGAAAATCATTCCTTAGGCATGGAAATCATTAAAAAAAAAAATCTAGAATTAAATTTGTGGGCATGGAACCTTTAATATGGCGCAAGGAAAGGAGACAAGGAATCCTAGTCTAACTAGGATTCTCATGTATTGACCGGCTCAAATCAGTTTTAAATATAATTAAAATAAGATTAGTACAATCCTAGTTATGGATGATTCTAGTCCAACTAGAAATCCAATTAAATTAGATTTAAATTATATATAAATATAATTTAAATCCTAACTCAATTATGAATTAGGTGCACTTAAATCCTAGTCCAACTAGAAATTATTTTTTTCTTACAATTGGCTAATCCAATAAATCAATTAAAATTAATATAATTAAGTCCAAACTAATTCTAATTAAATATAATTTAATTAGACTTGATCTCAGTCTGATTGCTTAATCAAATTAAGCTAATTAGCAATTTAATTGCTAATCGATCCTCCTACAATACTTGCATTAGGTCAAACATCAATCGCGTTGAATGTTTGACCTTAGAATAATTCTCAATTATCGATTAACCATCTGATTAGATTACAAGCTCTTATGTGTGTGACCCTATATATTCAAACCTAAGCTGATAGTATAGGAACCAATTCTGGTACCAGTCGAAAATACCATCTAGCAATGGTTCCAGATGTCCGGATAGGTCGAATGTATGTAGAGCAACATTCTTAGAACCCTGATCCATGGTTACCATATAATTCATTTCTATGACTAATAATGCTCAAGATGACTTTAAGTACATTATCAACACTCATACAAGTCATCTTTATTGTGTCTTAAAATTTTGCAAATCCCTTGACTCCTCACGAGGATTACCTAGGCCTAGGTTTTGCTAAATTAAAACAAAATGAGTCATTCTCTTTCTGAAGCTAATAAGGAGTGGTCAATCCCATCTTAACTCAGACACCAACTTTATAAGTACTTGATTGTATCTATAAACCTTTCAAATCTATATTAAAAATACAGACAGTCTGGCATCAAAGTACAATGAGTTACTTGTAAGTCACCATGGTGATCTCAGGTTGGAGGGGTACTTATAGCCATTAGTCTTAGCTAGCCACTCTTGATAGTAGAGTGCTACATTGATCACGTTTAATGTAGATGTACTCCTACATCTCACCTGGATGCCATATCAGTGTCTCCACACCACTTATTTACGAGGATAACCAACGCATATGGCATATAACAATCTATACTCGATAAATTATCGTCCTTATTAGTAACTTATCATTTGATCATAAATAATTTAAGAACCATCTGATAAATTCTTTTTTATCGATTGATTATGGTTCTAAGAACTTCATCATAATTTAGAAGTTCATTTAAGAAAGATAGAACTTTAATAATGAACCAGCCAAATAACTATTATTATTAGATAATTCATATACTAATTTCAATCATCTATAACTTAGCTGATTGACTTTAGGATATATTTTATAATAGAAATAGCTATCCATAATGTTGAGCTTGGTGAAGTTCGATAAGTAGAAGAATCGACACATTCTAATAAACTTGCAAAATTAGATTTGATAACATCAAATCCAAAGCTTGTTGTAGATGCACCCTTAAGAAGATCCAGTAGAGTACCACGTTAACCAGACTAATACTATAATTTTTTGATCTAGGATGGTGATCCTATTGAATTCGATGAGAACGATGAGGATTCGATCACCTACATGGATGCCACGTAGAGGTCTGACTTTGATAAGTGGCTAAAAGTCATGAAGTCCAAAATGGAGTCTATGAAAGTCAATAGTATATGGACACTCGTTGATCTTCCTAAAGGGGTAAAACCCATTTGATGTAAGTAAATTTTCAAAAGAAATAGGGGCACAGATAGGAAGGTGGAGACCTATAAAGCCTGTCTGGATGCTAAGGGATATCGTCAGTATTATGGTATTGACTATGATGAGATATTTTTTTTGGTGGCAATGCTCAAGTCTATTTAAATTATGCTTGCGATAGCAGCACATCAGACTATAAGATTTGGTAAATGGATGTGAAGATGGCTTTTCTAAATGGAAAGTTAAAAGAAAAGATGTATATGATACAGCCTGAGAAATTCACATTCACAAACGAGTTTAAGGTGTGCAAGCTTCAAAGATCCATCTATGGATTGATGCGGATATCTCGAAGTTAGAACATGTGTTTTAATAAAGTGATCAGAATGTATGGCTTTGTTAAGAATGGAGAGAACCCTACGTGTATAAATGAACTAATGGTTTTGTAGTAGTATTTCTTGTACTGTCTATGGATGATATTCTCTTAATCATGAATGACATCCTTGCATTATAGAAAATAAAGGTTTGGCTGTCATCTCAATTCTCCATAAAGGACTTGGAAGAAGCTTTCTACATCCTAGGGATGAAGATCTATAGAGATAGATCTATAAGATTGCTTGGGTTATTCCAGTCCACGTACATCGATATCATGCTGAAGTGGTTTAGCATGGTGAATTTCAAGAAAGGCTATTTTCCAATAGGTCATAGAATTTCTCTCTCGAAAAGATATTAATTGATAATTCCTTAAGAGAAAGAGCGTATGAGTAGAATATCATATGCTTCAGTAGTGGATTCTATTATGTATGCCATAATGTGTACGAGATCAGATATGGCATACTCACTAGAGATAGTGAGTAGATACCAATCTGATCCAGATGAGAATCACTGGAAGGTTATAAAGATAGTTCTGAAGTATTTGAGAAATACTAAGGATCAGTGGCTCATTTATGGAGATGTTGATTTAAAACTTATGGGATATATTGATTCTAGTTTTCAATTAGATCATGATAATAGTAAGAGCGTGTTGGGTTATATGTTTACCCTGAATGATGGAGGGGTCTGCTAGAAAAATTTCAAGCAGCACACTGTAGTTGATTCTGTATGTGAGGTGGAGTAGATCGCGACATTCGATGTTGCAAAGGATGCTGTGTGGCTGTGAAAGTTCATCAGCGAGCTAAGAGTGGCACCCTCCTTGGATGGTCTAGTTCTATTTTATTGTGATAGTACTGGAGTTATAGCTCAAGCGAAGGAGCCAAAGGCACATCAGCGCACCAAGCATATTCTGTATTGCTACCATCTTGTATGAGAGATCATGAAATGAGGTGACATCGATCTTTAGAAGATCGATGGAAAGAAGAACATGGCCAACCCATTAACTAAAGCCATTAGTATCAAAGAGTTCAACAATCATAAATGAAAGATGGGTATTCGATACTGTTCTGATTGACTTTATTCCAAATGAGAGTTTGTTGGGTATTGTATCCTAAAGCCAATCATCTAGGTTATAGATGGTTGAGTTAATTGTAAAATTATATTTAAATTATAAATAAATAAAATTATTATTCTAGCAATTTCATCATATTTAATAAAATTTTTTTGTGATGAAGTTGAAGGGAAATCCTAATTTCCTGGTCCAGGTTCGTTCAGATCTGATCAGATCAAGAGATATATTTCAAAATTTTTTTTCTTTGATCTATATCAGATCTGGGATGTTTTAGATTTGATTCTTATTATTTTAATAAATAAAATAAAATAAGAATAAATTAAATCAAATTTAATTTACCGGATTTGGGTAATCCAATTACCCATTGATGATCTTATATGCAGCGGAAGGTTCTGGATCTAGCCACGCAAGCGCCTGGCCTCTACCGGTATCCACTCGGGATTGATCTGGAGATCCTCTTCTTCTCTATCACATCTCCAAAAATCAGATCTGGATCTGATCTAGAGGATCTTCAAAACTTCTTTTGAAGATCAGCAGTCGTCCTTTGCAGCAGTGCAGCCTTCTAGCTTTCAATCGCCTTTCTTTGATCTGAATCGCACCAACCAAAAATCCAAAACTCCTTTTGGACGTGGAGAGGAGAGGGAGAAGGTGGTTTGGCATGGAGGAAGAGGGGAGAGGCAGCCTTGGGGCATGGGAATTGTGATTCCTTTCAATCACTTCCAATCACAATCTGGGTTGGGCGCAGGGTCTTATTTATAGACTGTCTGTGATCCAACTTCTCTTCTTCCCAACCAATCACAACTCTTTGTGAAATCAGATCTAAATCTGATTGGTGGGAATAGAGTCCCCTGGATTCCTCCTTAGAGGGTGTCTAAGACCAGTCAAAGTTGGTTCTTAGGAGAACTCTAATTGGAATCCAAAAAGGAGATGGAGTCCTTGTCCAACAAGGACTCCTAGGCGCCTCCAACTTGGGCACACGCCAAGGGTGGCGTGCGCCCTCTTCCTTGCCAGGTTCTGGTAGGGGGACAGGCCCCCACCAGCTCTCCAATAGGTGCATGACATGTGGTCAAAAGTTAAAGTGTCAATGGTCAACATTTGACCAGTCAAAGGTAGACTTTTGACCAAAGTCAAAGAACAAGAAATGGCAGGTGACCAAAAATGGCAGGTAATGTCTTACAAAATAAGACAACCTTTTCTGACTTGGACAACCTCCAGTCAGACCATATGAAGGCCTCTGATTGAGCACAAACTCCTTTGGCTCAGTCAGGACAACTATTTATGATAGCAAAAGAAGAACGTTAGGTTCAATCGAGTGCTAGCACGATTTCCTTGAACCTAATTGAATCTCATTCAGATCAATTGAACTGGATCAGTTCAATTGATGATCACCAGATTCAAACCCTTATTTGTGTGACCCAGTTAGGTTCAGTTCTGTATGGTAATGGGATATATCATGATCTCTATCATCGACATCATCGAAACTTCTTTCGATGGATCAGAACTCTTCTGATTCGAACAGCTAGAATGATCGATCATCTAAATCATTCTAATTGCTCCCAAAATCCACCAGTGACACCTAGCAGTATATGGTGGCAACCCATCAGAGCTGAATGCGAACCTCTTGGTGCAGCTACCTGTGTGATTAAGTCCTTCTATCTTGAGCCCCGATCAGATTAGGGTTAAGGTAAACTCGTCAAACCCTAGTTTCTATCATATGATGTAATCATTCGATTTGAGTCCGATGTGAAAATCTAAATAGAAACTCTTTCTATTATTTCACTCTTGCCATGGCCATGGACTTCTGGACTTGATTCTCATGATTATCATAGGGCTGCTCCTCTACCACCGAGGTAGATAGATTCCATCTTGATGCAATCTAGTTCCTACAATGAACATGCTATAGCCAACATACACCTCAGGGTTCCGAATGGCTAGGAGACCGAGTAATGGTGTAGTCAAACTATAACACCCTTAAGGTGAACTACCGATGCAACTCAGGTCAAAGAACCAGACACACTACTGCAGCATCGAGTCAGTCATTGACGAGAAGGTAGACTTCCTAATGACTACTCGAGATGGTCACGCTCAATGCCCTCGTTCTCTAACGAGTACCTATACTCTCACTCTGGTGTCTCCACACCGTAGACTTAAGACTCATCTACTAAAGAGAAGCGATTGTACACCAACCTTCCAGATCAATCACCATCCTCATGATGATCCTATGGTCGGGAGCATTTTATGAGTTAATAATGATTATTCATGTCTTAAATTTTCAACTCTTGAAAATATGAATTATCATTACCATTAACTCAAAGGATGTATCACAGACACTAAATACACATATGTGATAGAAAATAACCCATTTTATTGATATTAATCAAAATTATAATTTTGCCCTTAGAAGTGTATTACAAGTGTCAGCCAATTTTGGCTTCTAAGGCACATATATCTAGCAATCTCCCACTTGTCCTAAAGTCAATTAGCTACAAAGTCTAAGTCCCATCTTCTCAAGGTGGGCTTCGATCCTCTATTGGCCCAACGGCTTTGTAAGTGAGTCTGCCACATTATCTATGGAGTTGACTCTCTTGACCTCGACGTTATCCTTCTCGAGGTAATCACGGATGAGGTGGTATCGCCGCTCAATATGCTTGGATTTCTGTTGAGACCTCAACTCCTTAGCAAGGGCTACAGTGCTGTTGTTGTCGTAGTGTAGAGGAATGGCATCTGATGGCATTACTCCGATTTCTGCAGCAAACTTCTTGTACCAGAGTGCTTCCTTCACAACCTCTGATGTAGCGATATATTCTGCTTCCATGGTGGAATCTGCTATCACTGTTTGCTTGAAACTCTTCCAGCTGATAGCACCACCATTGCACACAAACATACTCCCAGATGTCGACTTTCGATCATCTATATCGGACATGAAATTCGAATCTGTGTATCCCTGGACTTGGAGTTCTCCATTACCAAAGACCAACATCATATCCTTAGTTCTTCTCAAGTACTTAAGGATACATTTCATAGAAGTCTAGTGTTCTTCACCTGGATTTGACTGATATCTGCTTATGACACTCATAGCATGTGCTATATCAGGTCGTGTACATAGCATAGCATACATGAGGCTCCCTATTGCAGAAGCATAAGGGATCTTGCTCATGCATTCTATTTTCTCAGGTGTGCTGGGGCACATCTTCTTGGAAAGATGAATACCATGTCTGAAGGGTATTAATCCCCTCTTAGAGTTTTCCATACTAAACCTCTTTAGTACTTTCTCTATGTACATCTTCTGTGAAAGTCCTAGCATCCTATTCGGTCTATCCCTATAGACCTTAATTCCTAGAATAAAGGATGCTTCGCCTAGGTCTTTCATGGAGAATTCCTTGGACAACCATAATTTGACTGTTGTCATCATGGGAATATCATTCCCAATAAGGAGGAATGTCATCCACGTACATAAGGAAGACAACAGCGCTCACTGATCCTTTAGAAAACACATGGTTCCTCTTCATTTTTGATGAAACCAAACTTTTTGATCACATCATTGAAATGAGTGTTCCAGCTCTGAGATGCTTGCTTAAGTCCATATATGGACCTTTGCAGCTTGCAAACCTTGTGATCAGTATCACTGGATGTGAAACCTAGCGGCTGTTCCATATAGATATCTTCTTAAGATATCCATTTAAGAACGTCGTTTTCACGTCCATTTGCCATATTTCATAATCGAAATAGACTGCAACGGCAAGCAATGTGCGGATGGATTTTAGCATAGCCACTGGGAAAAGGTATCCTGATAGTCAATGCCTTCGCATTGACTATAGCCTTTTGCCACTAGTCTAGCCTTGAATGCCTCCACATTCCCATCTGCACCAATCTTTCTCTTGAAGATCTATTTACACCCAATAGGTACTATACCTTCCGATGGATCTACCAAGGTCCAGACTTGGTTTGAGTGCATCGAGTCAATTCTGACTGCATGCCTCTAGCCATTTCTCGAAGTCGATATCTGATATCGCCTCGTTGTAGGTTTTGGGATCATCACCATGAGCACCATTGCCTACGAGGAACATT
>QRFJ01006181.1:0-16055 GCA_006176705.1 Cocos nucifera | reverse complement strand
TTTTTTTTTCGAATCTTTCATTTCATTTCAAGTAATTGGTTGGTCGTACAATAAATATACTATAATAAATATACTATAATAAATATACTATACTATAATAAATATACTATAATAAATACAAAATACAAGAATAGATAATATTTAATGAAAGAAAGAGAACATAGTTGGAACAATCAATATTCGTGATGCAACAACGGTTGCATTAGATGCAAAACAAAGGTTCTTTCTTTACCGAACTACAAGTATGGAACTCCATGATATGGAAAGACAGAATATAGAACCTAAAAGGATAATGGAAGTTGTTCGTCTTTGAATCGAGTTGGACCCCCCAAAAAGAATAAAAATGAAAGTAAAGGTTTTATTTTTTTGATAGATCGTTTCGATATATCGTAGAGCACTTTTTTTCTTCTCATTCGAGATATTATGGGCAATTAACCAACCTATTAATGTACTGAATCCAATGAGTTAAAAAAAAATAAGTAAAAGGTAATATCAGGTCGTTCGCCCCCAAATGGATTAGATCCTTTTTATTGAAAAAGAAAAGAAATGATCAAAATTTAAGTTCTTTTCAAATCCAATTTTTTTATTTTATTCCAAAATTACTTAAATAAATTATATTTAAGTAATTTTGGATGAAGTTACACGACACAGTTCTTATTACTATTACTTTACTCAACTCACGAATTGCACAATGAATCTGTCGATTCGGAATCACAGGACCGATCGATGTCATAGCTGATGAATCAAGAACTTTCAATTGAACTAAACTAATCCTGTCAATTGGTTTTTTCTTACCGTTACTGTTATATCTGGGAAAAATGGAAACTTAGGTAAGTGTTTTATCAACATATGTAACAAAAGAACATATCTAATTTAGCTCTTTCATGCCTACTATAACTAGTTATTTCGGTTTTCTACTGGCTGCTTTAACTATAACCCCAGCTCTATTGATTGGTTTGAATAAGATACGACTTATTTGAAATGAATTGAATGAACAATTCATAAAAATGAATATTTCTCTGAGATTCCAGGTGTTCCAGGTTCCTTTCCACATCAATTGCCAATTCTTGGTTATTGAGATTCACGGATAATTCAGATTAATATTTAGGGATAGATCTTACCCATCTTTTTATCCCCTCAAAAAACCGAAATGATTGAAGTTTTTCTATTTGGAATCGTCTTAGGTCTAATTCCTATTACTTTGGCAGGATTATTCGTAACTGCATATTTACAATACAGACGTGGTGATCAGTTGGACCTTTGATTGAGTAACATTTCTTTTTTTTGATTGACCTCCTCCCTGCGGGAGGTCAAATTCAAGTTTCAATTAAACTTTTTTTTATTGTGATTCGACATAACATAAACGGAATCACGCTCTGCAGGATTTGAACCTACGACATCGGGTTTTGGAGACCCGCGTTCTACCGAACTGAACTAAGAGCGCTTTCTTATTACAGGAGATACGACTGTAGTGTAAAGAAAAGGTTTTTTTACCCCCAAACATATCTTGCATACGTATAGCATGCAAAAATGAAAGATTATGTCCAATTTCAATCGATCTTAATTAATCCCTCGTTACTACCCATAAGAGAAGTAATAGGTAGGGATGACAGGATTTGAACCCGTGACATTTTGTACCCAAAACAAACGCGCTACCAAGCTGCGCTACATCCCTTTTTAAAGTTCTTGTACAGTGTCATTGTACAAAATCCCTGTCTTGTTTTCCACATTGTTATTTTCCCCTCTATCTATATACAATTTTCTTGTCATTTCTTCTTTTTGGTTTCATATAATAAAATAATTTTATACATCTGAAACCTAACGTATAAAAAAAATGAAAATTTATCTTATCGGCGTATCGTATAAAAAAAAGAATAAAAATTTATCTTATCGGAAATGCTCAGGAAGAAGGGGTCATCTTTTTCTTTCTTTTTTAGGGACAGGAAAATCTCATCTATCGGTTCATTGTACATATCTATTTTAGTTAGGAATTCCGCGTAAAGTAAAAAAAAAAAATACAAATGATCTTGAACTACAACATCTGACCATACATATATGTATTACAATAAAGAAGGAGGATTTTCAATGCGAGATATAAAAACATATCTCTCCGTGGCACCTGTGCTAACTACTCTATGGTTTGGGTCTTTAGCAGGTCTATTGATAGAAATTAATCGTTTATTCCCAGATGCCTTGTCATTCCCTTTTTTTTCATTCTAGTTATTAATATGCGAAGAAATGAAGAAAATTAGGGATACAATTCTACGTGACGTGACTAAAATTTCGCCCCTTCCTTTTTTTTTCAGTTCTTTAGGATAGGAGGAGGATAGGAAGGAAAGAAAAAAGGAAAAGTGTATTGAACCTCGACAAAAATCTGGTGAATCTAAGATCGAATTTTGGGAAACAGAAATGGAAATGTGTATCCAGATCTAGGGCAGAATCCACGAAATCATAGCATAGAAAGAAGATACTTAAACGAAATATTGGGATTTAAGATAGGAATAATTGATAGTTAGAAAGAAATTGTATTACTTAATTATTACTTTATTATTAATTATTACTTTATTAATTATTACTATTACTTTATTAATTATTACTATTACTCTATTAATATTAATTGTAATTATATAATTACAACACATACAACACAACGAAATCTTTAGAAATGAAAATGGAATTTCAAGTTAGTAACTTCTATTGATTTTCTTATTGATTTTTTTGTTCTTTTATTCTTCTTCAGTTCGGGTCGAAAATAGAAGAAGTTAAGTCGATCCAAAATCAAAAGGGGGTTCATGGCCAAGGGTAAAGATGTCAGAGTCAGAGTTATTTTGGAATGTACCAGTTGTGTCCGAAATGGTGTCAATAAAGAATCGCCGGGTATTTCTAGATATATTACTCAAAAGAATCGACACAATACATCCAGTCGATTAGAATTGAGAAAATTTTGTCGCTATTGTCACAAGCATACGATTCATGGGGAAATAAAGAAATAGATGGAACGGAACGTGTGCGCGATCTTTCCAAGGAAGAGGAAGAACTTAACATATTTAAGTTAACATATTTAACTTAACATAAATATAACATATATAATATACATAATATATACAATACAAATCAAACCCGATTTCATTTTCATATATATATACATACATATGATATGTATTATATATGAGTTGTATAATATAAATGATGCGAATCAAAGCCTATTTCGGTCAGATCTGAAATGAATAAAGAAATAGAATTTTAGAGATAAGGAATAAACCATGGATAAATCCAAGCAACCTTTTCGTAAATACAAGCGATCCTTTCGTAGGCGTTTGTCCCCAATTGGATCGGGGGATCAAATCGATTATAGAAACATGAGTTTAATTAGTCGATTTATTAGTGAACAAGGAAAAATATTATCTAGACGGGTGAATAAATTGACCTTGAAACAACAACGATTAATTACTATTGCTATAAAACAAGCTCGTATTTTATCTTTGTTACCTTTTCTTAATAATGAGAAACAATTTGAGAGAGCCGAGTCGATCCCCAGAACTACTGGTCCTAGAACCAGAAATAAATAAACATACTCCTCAATTGACTCAAAACTCCAATCGGAACTCAAGCTCAGATTGATGTTTTGTTCAAAAGGCCTAGAATCCCGATTTATTTCTTGTGTTATAAGAAATAAAAAATGGGGGAAGAAGAAATATTTTTTTTATTGAAACATGTTCGTTCATTCCTACTACTTATCTTACTTAATTTTTTTTATTCTATCTTCCCGGAGTTCATTCTCCGGGGAATTCTGTTTCAATTTCAATCATTTCTGTATTATATTTTATAATATCATATCCTTTATTTGATAATCTGATTGGAAATCATGTAAAGACAATTCTTATTTGATATAGATATTTGCGCAAGTATTTTACGATTAAGAAGCAATTGCTTCTTGTACAGATTTGGTATTAATCTACTATAATTATAGAATACCTTATTCTCACGAATTACTGCATTTATTCGAGTGATCCACAAACTACGAAAATCCCTCTTTTGCCTGCCTCTATCTCGATGAGAGGAAACCAAAGCTCTCATTTTCTGTTGAGTAGTCGTTCGAGTAAGTCTTGAATGAGCCCCAATAAAGGTTGATGCAAATAAACGAATTTTTGTTCGACGTTTCCGAGCTGTATATCCTCGTCTAACTCTGGTCATTGAATCAAATTAAACCTTAATGAATAACTAATTGATTTCTCTTCTTTCAGTCATCCTTTACCCCCCGTCAATTAATAACAAAACGGATTATTCCGATATATAAAATAAAAATTCCAATGGCTTTTGCTACTATGACTTTCCCCAACCACGATTTTTTATTCCTTCCAGGCATTTCACCTGGAAATAAGAAATTCTAACGATACCAAATAAAAAAAAATAGTGGGTTCCATCGTTTCTATGGTTACTTTTTTTTTAAACGGTGAGGTCCTCTCTATACACCGGAGCCTCTTCTTTCACTTTATCAAATGTTATTGTTAACTTGTATAGTTCACACTCTTTGGCTCTACCCATCAATTATACAGTAATAGTTCTTTTCACAATAAGAGTTATTCATACAGTGACGGCATTTAATTATGAAAGTTGGCTAGGTAGCTGACCCTGTTAGTCCGTTCTTTCAAGAATAGGAGTATAACCTTTTTGCTTCTTATAATACCATTTCCTCCGCTTAATGGATAACCATTTGCCCCCAATGGGGAATTGCTTTTCATCTCAAATCTAGGTGATTGGATTTGCACCAATGTAAACCATAAATTCCAAACACAATATAGGTATATGATAGATCTTCTCTATCTATCCTATTCATTGGTACTGGTCATTGATACTGGAAAATTGTCTCATTTGTTCGAACTCATGATCTGAACGAGTCGCACATACACCCTAGTGCATGTTCCTCGACGCTGAGGACATCCTCTAAGAGCGGGAGATTTCGTGACATTTCTTATTGGCTGTCTTGTGTTTCTAATAAGTTGTTTAATAGTTGGCATGTCGTATGTATATATAGAATTCTAGAATGGAATGGGTTGGTTTAGATCGATCTTAACCTGATGATTGATGATCATGAATTTTTTTTTTCTATTCAATATCAAATCGCAGAAAATTCGAATTATGGTTTGAAATGGATTTACATGAAATCCCTAGTATTTTCATTTTCGACCGCTACAAGATCAACAATGCCATGAACTTGGGCTTCTGTTGCTGACATAAAAACATCTCTTTCCATGTCTTCGGATACAACCCATAAAGGATTACCCGTTCTTTGTACATAAACCTTTGTGAGGGTTTCGCGAAGTTTCAGTAGTTCTTCCGCTTCCAGGATAAATTCGCCTGCTTGTGCCTCATAAAAAGAACTAGCAGGTTGGTGAATCATAACCCTGATGATATTGATATAACATCATGAAGGGTTCTTCTATCTTGCATGATTGGGCTAAAGTAAGGGATAAAAAAAATATAAGAAAAAAGAATAGAATTGTACAACCGTACAGGCATCTTTTGTGCATACGGCTCTACAATGGAATTTACTTTTTCTTTTTCTTCTCTTCTATTCTATTGAAGAAAGAAATAGAATCCATCCGATCCGGATCGTTGAATGATCCATTTACCACCCTTCCTTTCGTAGGAGTAAAAAAAATACTATGATGGTTCTGTTGCTTTATATATTTATTTTGTCTGTGATTTAGCAATCCCAAAGTTCCTTTCTGATACGATCAAATAAGGAAAAAAATGATCTTTTTTTTTTTTTCATTTTTGTACTTTTTCTTTCATAACATAAATATCAGAAAGAGAATTCTGGTGTGAAAAAGAATGGTTTGTGACGCTGAAATGTACCCCCGACACATAAGATCAAATCCGAAATGACCTCTATTTCATACTACTATCTCGACATAAAATCTCATGTTATGAAAAAAACAATAATGGTTTGCTCATATCGAACTCGAAGTGCCATGCTATTATTACTTATTATTCATATTCAATATGGCGAAGGCATAGTCTTCCTTTTTTTTTTTTTCAAATAAAAAAACTCATTGGCGCCAAGCGTGAGGGAATGCTAGACGTTTGGTAATTTCTCCTCCGACCAGAATGAAAGATCCCATTGAAGCGGCTAATCCCATGCATATTGTATGCACATCGGGTGGCACAAATTGCATAGTATCATAAATGGCTATTCCTGGTATTACCCATCCGCCGGGAGAGTTTATAAATAAATAAAGATCCCTAGTATCATCTTCTATACTGAGATATACCATGAGACCAACAAGTTGATTCGAGATCTCGCTATCAACTTCTTGGCCTAAAAAAAGTAATCTTTCTCGATGAAGTCGGTTGATTAGGACAAAATTGGTTCCCTTAGGAACCGTACGTGCACCTTTGGATGCATACGGTTCAAAAATAAAATTGCGAAAAAAAGAATCAATGTGTCGATTCCAGTTCTATTTCTTTTTTTTTCTGTAACAGGTTTTTGTTTTTCTAATGAAGGGGGTTTTCTTTCTTCTTCTATTTTTCAAAAAACATAAGATGAGTTTTTGTTCCCTTACCTATAAAAAAAAAGAATTTACTGAACTTATTGAACTAACCTCTCATTGATGTATTGTTTCATCGAGATTCAAATCACGATGTCATTTTATTGTTCCTGAATGGGCCCTTTCCATTTTTTTAGGTTCATGTTTGTTCTACTCCGGGAAAAGATCTGCCCGAATTCTATTTGTACATATAGGGCAAATGATCTCAGTACCACTTTTTTTGTTACGACTTCTTTTTCAATTTGTTTCATGTCTTCTCCAAACTATTCGATGTATTCATCATACTACTCCATTGGTTGGCAGTTTGAGATCGCTCCTATAGTAAGTATAAGAATCGTTTATGATACAAGTGGTAATCGTACATATATTATCAATTTGTTACCAATTTGGTATTTTCTGAACGGAGCCTGGAGACTTTATTTTATCAGTCCAAGTCAACCATAAATTCTTCTAATTGATAATATTGATCCCCAATATAAATTGATCTAATTGTACTTCACGCTCCAAATGATTGATGGTTCACTCAATCTCAATACAATATTTCTTGGGCGAAACAGAGGATATCTCGATCGGGGGAGAGAACGGGTAAATCCCATATGACCCAATATGTCTGACAAGTCGCACTATACGTCAACCCAAACTGCATCTTCCTCTCCAGGACTCCGAAAAGGTACTTTTGGAACACCAATGGGCATTAAATTAAAGAAAAAAAACTAAGTACTATACTTCACTTTAATATGGAAACGTAACAATGGGTTTATTGTCTTCATCCTTTTTTCTGTTTATTCTATTTTCTAGATAGATTGATTGGAAGGTTTATAGAGTAAGATAGAATGAATAAAGAAAAATTTTAACGAACGGAGCAATCGATCGTTCGAATGATAAACAAGTATCTATGCATTCGTTCCCACAAAATGGTACCAATTCTCCCATTGCGTATTGGTACTTATCGGGTATAGAATAGATCTGCTTCTCTTTGTTCTTATGAACAGAATTGTTCCGTTATTTTCAATGGAACGGAATAAATATTAACTCTTTCTCATACAGAATCCACTGAAAAGGTTAGGTACTTAGGTACATAGTATAGTCCTTTCCAATGCAATGCGATAAAATAAGGTGACATAGTGTCTATTTATCTTTGATAAAGGGGTATTTCCATGGGTTTGCCTTGGTATCGTGTTCATACTGTCGTATTGAATGATCCCGGTCGATTGCTTTCTGTCCATATAATGCATACAGCTCTAGTTTCTGGTTGGGCCGGTTCGATGGCTCTATACGAATTAGCGGTTTTTGATCCCTCTGACCCTGTTCTTGATCCAATGTGGAGACAAGGTATGTTCGTTATACCCTTCATGACTCGTTTAGGAATAACCAATTCGTGGGGTGGTTGGAGTATTTCAGGAGGAACTATAACGAATCCGGGTATTTGGAGTTATGAAGGTGTCGCAGGGGCACATATTGTGTTTTCTGGCTTGTGCTTCTTGGCAGCTATCTGGCATTGGGTGTATTGGGATCTAGAAATATTCTGTGATGAGCGTACGGGAAAACCTTCTTTGGATTTGCCCAAGATCTTTGGAATTCATTTATTTCTCTCAGGGGTGGCTTGCTTTGGCTTTGGCGCATTTCATGTAACAGGTTTGTATGGTCCTGGAATATGGGTGTCCGATCCTTATGGACTAACTGGAAAAGTACAATCTGTAAATCCAGCGTGGGGCGCGGAAGGTTTTGATCCTTTTGTTCCGGGAGGAATAGCCTCTCATCATATTGCAGCGGGTACATTGGGCATATTAGCAGGTCTATTCCATCTTAGTGTCCGTCCGCCTCAACGTCTATACAAAGGATTACGTATGGGAAATATTGAAACTGTACTTTCTAGTAGTATCGCTGCTGTTTTTTTTGCAGCTTTCGTTGTTGCTGGAACTATGTGGTATGGTTCAGCAACTACCCCAATCGAATTATTTGGTCCCACTCGTTATCAGTGGGATCAGGGATACTTTCAGCAAGAAATATATCGAAGAGTTAGCGCCGGACTAGCCGAAAATCTGAGTTTATCGGAAGCTTGGTCTAAAATTCCCGAAAAATTAGCTTTTTATGATTACATTGGTAATAATCCGGCAAAAGGGGGATTATTCAGAGCAGGCTCAATGGACAACGGGGATGGAATAGCTGTTGGATGGTTAGGACACCCCGTCTTTAGAGATAAAGAAGGGCGCGAGCTTTTTGTACGTCGTATGCCTACTTTTTTTGAAACATTTCCGGTAGTTTTAGTAGATGGAGACGGAATTGTGAGAGCCGATGTTCCTTTTAGAAGGGCAGAATCAAAGTATAGTGTTGAACAAGTAGGTGTAACTGTCGAGTTCTATGGTGGCGAACTCAATGGAGTTAGTTATAGTGATCCTGCTACTGTAAAAAAATACGCTAGACGTGCCCAATTAGGTGAAATTTTTGAATTAGATCGGGCTACTTTGAAATCCGATGGTGTTTTTCGTAGCAGTCCAAGGGGTTGGTTCACTTTTGGGCATGCTACGTTTGCTTTGCTCTTCTTTTTTGGACACATTTGGCATGGTGCTAGAACCTTGTTCAGAGATGTTTTTGCTGGTATTGATCCAGATTTGGATGCTCAAGTGGAATTTGGAGCATTTCAAAAAATTGGGGATCCAACTACAAGGAGACAAGTAGTCTGATACAACATTGCTCTGGTATCTTTCGCCTCTATTTTTTTTTTTGATTTGATATAAGGTACCGGAGAAATCTTGATTTGAATCACCATTTATTCTTTGACTCTTTACTTTTCTTTATATGGTAAATGATCCCAAATGAATAGGTGTGGAAGCTATAATTGTAAACCACGATCGAATCTATGGAAGCATTGGTTTATACATTCCTTTTAGTCTCGACTTTAGGGATAATTTTTTTCGCTATCTTTTTTCGAGAACCGCCTAAGGTTCCGACTAAAACTAAAAAAATGAAATAATTTTTCATTATCTCAATTGAAGTAATGAGCCTCCCAATATGGGAGACTCATTACTTCAACTAGTCCCCGTGTTCTTCGAATGGATCTCTTAGTTGTTGAGAGGGTTGCCCAAAAGCGGTATATAAGGCGTACCCAGTAAAGCTTACAAGTAAACCAGATATGGAGATGGCGACTAGGGTTGCTGTTTCCATTTTTAGATAATTTCAAGATCACAATGGATCTACGATAAGATCGTTTATTTACAACTACAACGGAATGGTATACAAAGTCAACAGATCTCAACCAATGAATAGTATTTTATGGCTACACAAACCGTTGAGGGTAGTTCTAGATCTGGGCCAAGACGAACTACTGTAGGGAATTTATTGAAACCATTGAATTCGGAATATGGTAAAGTAGCACCGGGCTGGGGGACTACACCACTTATGGGGGTCGCAATGGCTCTATTTGCGATATTCCTATCTATTATTTTGGAAATTTATAATTCTTCCGTTTTACTGGATGGAATTTCAATGAGTTAGGTTCATAAGAACTAGAAAGTCCTAGTTTTTCAATCAAAAAAATTACTTTACTTAAGAAAGACTCGGATTTCTAGACCATTCTGGTAGTTCGACCGTGAGATTTATTTGTTTCGGTATTTCCGGAATATGAGTGTGTGACTTGTTATAATTGATCCTATTGATAATACAGAAAATGGGCCTGTCATCTCTATCAAGATGATTCTACCTCGTCGGATATTTATTCTAGTATCTGGAGCACGGAATATATAGAATAGATCAAGAAAAGAAATATTTGAACTATGATTCATACCTACTATTTACTATTCAGACTTCGCAACCGGACTCAAAAAAAATTCAAATAGGTATTTCCTAAATCAAACGATTTTTCTTCTTTCAGTTTGAACAAAGGACAAATGTTTCTCTAGATTTTGTTGAGTCATTACATCCATTCATTGAATAAGTGATCATCAAACGGTTCTTACTCAGAGAACCTTTGAGTTTAGCTTGAGGCTTTGCTTGATTAAATCATCGTGGTTCTAGTGTGAATCTGAGGTTTCAATTGATTCATAGGGTCTCAACAAGGGAATTCCTATCAATAGCAAAACTATTGTTAATCTGCATTACGCACAAAAAACAACAAATCAAATAACAAATAAAAAAAAAATAAATAGGGAAGAGAAGATTCAAGAGGCCTGTAACGATCAACATAAAGAAAGACGGATGAGCCAACTTGATATTTTTGGCATTATCATCACAAAGAAGAGATTCCGGATTTTTGTTACTTCGTATCTTTGGGGCAAATCGAATCAAGTGGCTAAGAAGTTTTGAACTTTCTATTACATATCCGTTGAAATCAGTATTTGTGTGTTTCCGCTTGAGCCGTACGAGATGAAATTCTCATATACGGTTCTCAGAGGGGGAATTCCTTTGGATTACCTATCTCAATAAGGTATATGATTGGTTTGAGGAACGTCTCGAGATTCAGGCGATTGCGGATGATATAACTAGTAAATATGTTCCTCCTCATGTCAACATATTTTATTGTTTAGGGGGGATCACACTTACTTGTTTTTTAGTACAAGTAGCTACAGGTTTTGCTATGACTTTTTACTATCGTCCAACCGTTACAGAAGCTTTTTCCTCTGTTCAATACATAATGACTGAGGCCAATTTTGGTTGGTTAATTCGATCAGTTCATCGATGGTCAGCAAGTATGATGGTTCTAATGATGATCCTGCACGTATTTCGTGTATATCTCACAGGTGGATTTAAAAAACCCCGCGAATTAACTTGGGTTACAGGTGTGGTTTTAGCTGTATTGACTGCATCTTTTGGTGTAACTGGTTATTCCTTACCTCGGGACCAAATTGGTTATTGGGCAGTCAAAATCGTGACAGGTGTACCTGAAGCTATTCCTGTAATAGGATCGCCTTTGGTAGAGTTATTACGTGGAAGTGCTAGTGTGGGCCAATCCACTTTGACTCGTTTTTATAGTTTACACACTTTTGTATTGCCTCTTCTTACTGCCGTATTTATGTTAATGCACTTTCCAATGATACGTAAGCAAGGTATTTCGGGTCCTTTATAGAGAAGACAGATCATAGATATTTGTAATTGATCATATATCATATCGGGAAGGAACAATACTATTTTATTGCTACAAATATGGATTCATTGCTACAAATATGGATTATTGAAAAAATAAGACATGTTATTTGGATACTTCTCTTCAACTCCGAAGTATTGTATTTCTTAATTGATACGAATAGTTGAAGTGGATTTTCCGAAGAGAGGATGGATTATGGGAGTGTGTGACTTGAACTATTAATTGGGCCATGCAGATATATGATTTTATCCGCCACGTTGGAATTCATAACCAAATGTGTCTCCGCATCCAACCACCACGTAAGTCCCCCTATGTAGCAGAGGATAGGCAGGTTCGCTTGAGGAGAATCTTTTCTATGATCATACCCGAATCATGTCATGCATGAACAGGCTCCGTAAGATCCCGTAGAATAGAATAAGTGATGTGGCATGATCCAATGTTCTATCTATTCCACTTACTTAATTTTATTTATAGTGTAGAAATGCATTCATTTCCTCTGCATCGATCCCGATCTATAATACTATCGGAGTGAAATAAGGGATCTAAGGAAGAACAGCGGCTAGACTTTATTAGTAACAAGTAAATACTTTGTATGTAAGAAAATCGAGATGTTGTGGGGATAAACACCAATCAAAAGACATGAGACAATCCAAAAAGCACTTGATCATGATCAAGTTTGTAAGCCTACTTGGGTATTGAGCATTTACTTGTAAGAACTGAATTCTTTTCAATGAATAGTTGCAACTCCGTAAAATGGAATTTGGTAAATCTTTTCTTACATAGAGTCATTATATATGTGGAGATATGTATGAAATATAGATTTTATATGTATCTAGTTCTGTCATTCCTTTGGTTCTTGCTCGAGCCGGATGATGAAAAATTATCATGTCCGGTTCCTTCGGGGGATGGATCTATAAGAATTCACCTATCCCAATAACAAAGAAACCTGACTTGAATGATCCTGTATTAAGAGCTAAATTGGCTAAAGGAATGGGGCATAATTATTATGGAGAACCCGCATGGCCCAATGATCTTTTATATATTTTTCCAGTAGTAATTCTAGGTACTCTCGCATGTAATGTAGGCTTAGCGGTTCTAGAACCGTCAATGATTGGTGAACCGGCGGATCCATTTGCAACTCCTTTGGAAATATTACCCGAATGGTACTTCTTTCCCGTATTTCAAATACTCCGCACAGTGCCCAATAAGTTATTGGGTGTTCTTTTAATGGTTTCAGTACCAATGGGATTATTGACAGTACCTTTTTTGGAGAATGTCAATAAATTCCAAAATCCATTTCGTCGTCCAGTAGCTACAACAGTCTTTTTGATCGGTACCGTAGTAGCTCTTTGGTTAGGTATTGGAGCAACATTACCTATTGATAAATCCCTAACTTTAGGTCTTTTTCAAATTGATTCAACTGTTAAATACCATGATATAGGTATCTAGGGAAGATTTACTTTGAAGTGATTATTCCCTAGAGACATTAATTTTATTTTATTATGATCCATTCCGGGAAAATACGGATCGTGCCAAAGATTAAAAACGAATTTTATTCTTTTTTTCTTTCTAACTTTTTTTTTTTTCTATTATAAAAAGAAGATGAAATAATTACAATGGATTTAAAATGAAAACTTATTCTTATTCTTAGATAAATCAATTGCGAAATACTTCTGTAGAGTGTCCAATATCTGTTTTACATCTTCTATTCGAAAAAATTCAATTCTCATAAGATCTTCTTGACTGTTACTCAAAAGGTCCGATAATGTATGTATATTGGACCCTTTGAGACAGTTATAGGTCCTGGAAGGCAATTCTGATTGGTCAATAAAAATACATTTCAATGGAATTCCTTTTTTGTTTTTCTTTAGATTAGTTAATCTATTTTGAAAGGTAAAAAGGGGTAGAGGAAACCTGTTTTTATTCTCTTCGAAATTAATGTCCTCTTCCTCCGCATGTAGAAAAGGAATAAATAAATCAATCAAATTACGAGAAGCTTCATAAAGTGCTTCCTTAGGAGTTAAACTTCCATTCGTCCATATTTCTAGAAAAAGTATCTCTTGTTTTTCATTCCCATTCCCATAAGAATGAATACTATGATTCGCATTTCGAACAGGCATGGATACAGCATCTATAGGATAACTTCCATCTTGAGAGTTATTTGCGGATTTCATACGATATCCGCGATCTCTCTTGATTTGTAATTCAATACACAAATCAATTGGTTCCGTCAGGTTAGCTATATGTTGTGTCGTGTCAACTATTTCCACGTAAGGTGGTGAGATGATATCTTGAGCGGTTACGTATCTAGGCCCCCTGACGCAGATGGATGCGTCTATAACTCCATACAGATTACTTCTCAATATAATTTCTTTCAAATTTAGTAAAATTTCATGTACTGATTCTTCAATACCTACTATTGTAGAATATTCATGTGCTGCTTTCTCAGATTTTGCACGTGTGATACATGTTCCTTCTATTTCTCCAAGTAAAGCCCTTCGCATGGCAATACCTATGGTATCGGCTTGACCTTTCATAAGCGGGGACAGAATGAAACGACCATAATAAAGACGCTTACTGTCTACTCTTGATTCAACACATTTCCACCGTAGTGTTCGAGTGGATCCTACTACTTCCTCTCGAACCATACTATAATAAGTATTATTATAATATTTGATCAGATCATTGAATCGTTTATTTCTCTTGAAATCTGTTTAATTCTTATTTCTACACACGTCTTTTTTTAGGAGGTCGACACCCATTATGTGGCATAGGTGTTACATCACGTACTAAACTTAATAGTATACCACTTCTACGAATGGCTCGTAATGCTGCATCTCTTCCGAGACCAGGGCCTTTTATCATAACTTCTGCCCGTTGCATACCCTGATCGACTACTGTACGAATAGCGTTTACCGCTGCGGCTTGAGCAGCATACGGTGTACCTCTTCTTGTGCCTTTGAATCCAGAAGTACCCGCGGAGGCCCAAGAAACCACCCGACCTCGTACATCTGTAACAGTTACAATGGTATTGTTGAAACTCGCTTGAACATGAATAACTCCTTTTGGTATTCTACGTCCATTCTTACGTGAACCAATACGTCCATTCCTACGTGAACCAATTCTTGGTATAGCTTTTGTCATATTTTATCATCTCATAAATATGAGTCAGAAATATACAGAAAGAAAAGATACGGAGATATCCATTTCATGTTAAAACAGATCTTTTATTCTTACATGGGTCCTCCCCTTTAGAAAAGAAAGTTCTTTTTTAGAAAGATTATCCTTGTCTCTGTTTATGTCTCGGATTGGAACAAATCACTATAATTCGTCCGCGCCTACGGATCAGTCGACATTTTTCACAAATTTTACGAACAGAAGTCCTTATTTTCATATTTCTTATTCCTTACCTTAATTCTGAATCTACTCTTTTGAGGAAAATAAGTTTCTTGAATATTTTTTTTTTTAACTTCGAATTGTGTCCCCATGAAAGGAATGTTTAAAAAATCACCTAATCGTTCGAATCTTTGTTGCGAAGTCTATAAATTATACGTCCTCTGGTTGAATCATAACGACTTACTTCAATTTTTACTCTATCTCCTGGTAGTATCCGTATAAAACTGCGCCGGATCCTCCCTGAAGCATAACCTAGAATTAGATCTTCATTATCTAAACGGACCCGGAACATACCGTTGGGAAGTGATTCAGTAATTAAACCTTCATGAATCAATTTTTGTTCTTTCATTCCAGGTAACCCCCTTGAAGTATCAACTAATGAAGGAAGAGGTATATAACTCACTTTTCCTCTCTATTTCACAAATGGGAAGTTAGAGATAAAATTAGGATACCAGAGGAGGATCACCATATATAACACAAAATTTCTCCTCCAATTCTTTCTAGTCGAGCTTCTCGATCTGTCATTATACCTCGAGAAGTAGAAAGAATTACAATTCCCATTCCACCTAAAATCTTAGGAATTCGTTGATAGTTGGAATAAATTCGTAAACCGGGTCGGCTGATACACTTTAAAACGGTTCTATATATTCCTTTCCTAGTCTTTCTATGTCGCAGGGTTGAAACCAAGAAATATTTGTTATTTTCCTGATGTTTCCGAACATTTTCAATAAAACCTTCTCGTAGAAGTATTTTAACAATGTTTTCGGTGATATTAGTAGATGCTATTCGAACCGTTCCTTTTTTATTCATGTCAGCATTTCTTATAGAAGTTATTATATCGGCAATAGTGTCCCTACCCATAACGGACTATAATTTTTTGTGCCTCCTAATTTTGATATAATCAACATGTTTCCTTTTTTCTTTTTTCTTTGTTTTTTTTTTTTTGAATTATGAAATTTTTAAAAGTATATGCGTGAGACACAATCTATTAATTTGATCTATTTCAGATAGCCTACTATATCATAGTG
>QRFJ01006180.1:0-32808 GCA_006176705.1 Cocos nucifera | reverse complement strand
ACTCTAAAATTCATGATAAATTCTTTTTGAGTTGTTTCTTATTTTTATGGCTGGATTAGGCCCAAGTTGTTTGGGCTTGGGTGTCATATTCTCTTTTCTAAAATGAAATTTCATCATCAAAATTTTTCTTGCCCAGTCTTCAAAAATTTAGGGTTACTTCTTTCTCAGATCATAATCATCCTGTAATTTCATGATCAAGTCTTTCATTACGACATCCCTTGAATCAAATTATTATTCTGATCAGCTTGAAAAAAATTTCAGACCATAATGCTTTCGATGTGCACTCTGATTCAAATCCATCAATATACTTATCTCAAATCTAAGTTTCTAAGTTATGTCAAAATTAATATTAGTTATCATCCCAATGCCCCTAGTGCCTTCCTACTAACACTGATGTTTGATTTTGTGTCATGATTTTTTCATATATGCTCTGATATCATATTAATTATCACACACATCCATCCGAGATCATGAATCAAGAGTTCATGTTAACCACCCATGATTGTGGAGAATACTCTCTATAAGCAAGCAAGTTATCCCAACACGATATCATATGCATCACAAAGAAGATAATTTGAATAACTAAAAGTTAAAATTTAATTAACTAACAAATTCAACTAAAAAATAACATTCAAAAGTCCAACATCCATTGAATCTCAAATAATAGTCCTATAAATTATAATAATAAATCCAAATCTAAACTATGTTGATATTGTCAAAACTTATTTCTAATTTTCAAAGTAGTACCCACATCCATAACTAATGCATTTAAATCTAGAAAAAAAAAAGAATAATGAGATTGATATCCCAATAAGCAATAAATATCTTAAATAGATAATTCAAGTGATAACAAAGGATGCGATAGTCAAAATATAATTAATCATTAGTCGGTACGCAAACATGATCAAATTTTATTTTTAAAACATAAATTCAAAAATATTAGTATCCATCAAATTTTCATGCACATAATCACATATATAATATGAAATCAATAATATAGATAGAGGCCTCAATGGCTCGATGCACGAACTATCAAATGAACTATATATCTAATGGTTAGATAGGAACCTCAATGGATTAAAGATCGATGCTGTGAACCATCTTGATGATCCTTCAGTTCACTTTTGTCCAATCTAACACTTCCAAAGCATTGGGGATAGCAATAAGCTCCTCACATATGATTCTTATTTCATAACTAGAGAAATCAATTTTATGAGCACTTAGTGAGAGGTTGTTGTTTCAAATCTAGCCAAATTGGTATATGTATTGCAAGCATCAATGCTTTTAATTGTTTCATTCACATGAAGCAAAGGTGTCTAAATATTTTTTCAATTGTAATCATTGTTTATGGATGTATAACGTCTATCAATGGTATGCTCACAATTTCTAACTAGAGTCAAATTGATAGTTCTTATGTTTTTTAAAAAGATGTTTGTTAGCTAACGCTTTAGATAAGAGGTTATTTAGAGGGATGTTTCTTAATTTACGTGATCTTATAAAGAAAGGCTTAACTTGACGAGACATGATGAAAGAACTTTGACTTAAGACTTGGTTCACCAAAAAGGGGGTAGGCACATGCCTCACTACTTTAGCCATGATATCTATCCTACCATCATAAATTATAACTTTTAAAATATAAAATCAGTGAAAAGCAAGACATCGCCATAAAAGATTATTAAGTTATACATGCCATTCGAGTGTATGTTTCTTTAAGAATAGTCTTCCACAGAAATTGCAATAATCTTTAAAATTCATTTATTTTTTTCAAAATAATTTTCTTCACAACTAGTAACCAATAGATATTAAGAGCCCAAGATAACAGAAAAAGATTAATTCATACCTTCTTATTACATTGATGGTATTAAAATTATCCTTGTTTCCTTTCCCATCACCTTATTCCCATTATTCAACTTTTGAAGGGTGCCTATCAAAACATTTAACGGATCCTATTATTCTCAAATATGTTAGAGAATAAGTGGCTCCCAAGTCACTTAATCCAGCGGTATTAATTAAGATGCCATGAAAAAACCGAACAAAACAAAATGTTACCATCCTATTAAGATATAAGAAACTCTTGGTAAAATAACTCAATAAATAATGCCTAATGGCAATTAAAGGAAACAAAACCCCCTTTAGACAACTGTTATTACTCAATAAAAGAAATTTTTTGGACAAATATAAATTCGAACCCCTAAGACATATTCTTAGACAAGATCAAGAAATTTGATATGGCTTCCTCTTCCTCTTCCAATGCCAATAAAATTTTTATGGCCATCATAGTTCTTCGCTATGTTCTTTGCTTATGGTATGTTTTTTTTTTCTATTTCAGTATAGAAAATTGAAAAAATATGTAGACATGAAGGACTTAAAATGCATCATTCTCTTTTGTTTAATATTTCATGTAGCACACCTCAGTTTTCTCAGATTTTCTAAATATTTGTTCATGCAAGAATAAATATACATGCTAATTCAAAAATTATTTTGTTGTCACAGCACAAGCAAGATATTATTGTATTGCATTACGTGACGTTGAAACCAAAAGTTGCAATGGATCATGCCATAGCTTGGGATATGAAAAAGGACAATGTGTGGCACCACTTTATGAACTTTGTTGCTGTATATATTAAATATTGATCAATATTTTGGATTAAAAAAATCCATACCACACCTGTATTTCACTCATCATTTCCTACTTGATGGTGAGTTATATATATAATTAATGTATTACAAAATATCAAGTGGACATAAATGAAAAATCTTTAGAGATTTCAAAATAATTGACATATCATAATTATTTTTATCTTTTATTTTTCTTTTACGAAGGCAATTTATCAATTCCCAAAAGGTTTGTTGAGATTTGGCTTCATCGATATCTACTCTAGTTAGGATATATAATTAGAAAATATTTATATTGATTCAAGAAATGCTATCATATTATATGATTTTATCTATAACAAGATATTTTGTGATTGTATGTTGGCAATTAACAGCTATCACGTATTTTATTTAGAAAAATAATTGTATAGCTATCTATTTCTATTTGATGTTGCAAGCTAATTGTTTGGATTTGTGACACAAAATATCAAACCTATCAAAAAATCCAAGAACAACAAGTTGGTAAAAGTAGGAAGAAAAGACATGAAAGAAGAAAAACTATTATTATGCATGTAAAATTAATATAATTATGCATGTTGCTATAGCCTTGCCCTAGTAATTCTTGATATTTTTTGCATAGACTTCAATGCTGCTTGATAGCTACTCAATAAAAGTACTCATGCTGCATCACTAATTAAAGCAAAAATTATCTCAGAAGAAGCCACAACTCAACACCCATGCACGTGCTCACATAATATACAAGCATATATATATATATATATATATATATATATATTAGTTCCATTAATCGGGTTTCTTTCTTGTGTCTTGTAGAGTTGTAAGGATGCATGATGAATGAATAGGTGAAGAGTGTTGGTTAGGTCTATAGCCATATCCAAACAAACCATTGCCAAGTTGATCACAAACCATTTACAAATAGTTTAGATATTTAAGGCCATATATTTGTAGAAAAAGCTTATATGAATATATAAATATATGCTCTTGTCGTTAATTTTATAATCATTATTCATGAATAGTTTATTAAATTTTATATTTTTTTTAAATTTAGAAAATATTGAATAAAACTAATATGTGAGGATCCATGCAAATAAATGCTCAATCTTTTACCACTACTAACCCTACTGTAATTATAGAAAGTTTATGGCTAGACTTAAAATACAACTGGCTCCATCCAATACATGCACTGTTAAACAAATTTGCTTATTAAAAATCCTTAAGATATAATTGGACTCCTTGCTATAGCTGGACTCCATCGATGGAGCTTATGTGGGAATCATCGAGACATTAGCCTGAATCTCTTAAATACACAATATGAAGGAAAAAAATTTTCATATACTGCTCATTTATCTGAATCACTTCTCTTTTTAGTTTTCTTAATAAACTTAAACTAAATTTTTAACAAAATTAAAATTCAAAATAAGAATAATATCTACATACACATTGAAACCATACTCAGAAGAAAATCTAACAAAGACTCACTTTCTCTCTTAAATATGGTAGAAATTTTAAATCCCATCTTTTACTAAATGCGCTCTCTTCTCTTAAATAATCTCTTTTATTGAGGATCATAAATGAAAACACTATTGACTAATTTTTATCAAGAAGATCCTATCTAATCTCTTTTAGTGAAATTCTAGTCCATTAACCAAATTGGTACATCAATAAAGAACTTTCAAGGTGACAATAAGGTAATTATGGCTTTGTGATTAGATCCTAGACCCAAAACAACAAGGACATAAATGACGAATGTAAAGGACTCAATAGATGTGTGTTACTTACATGATTATCAAGGACCATACTTGTTAGTTTATGCCTCTTCTTTGCAACCAAGGGCCAAAGACTTTAATTAAAAATTTATAGAGAGAGAATTTACTTGAGGTGCAAATAGTTTAATTTAAAATAATCTAAACTTAAGTTAATTAACCTTAGCTTAATTAGGCTTGGTCATGATGAATGCTAGTACATTTATAGGCCCCTATCCTATACAATGACAAAACTTTTAGCATATTTATAACCTCTCACTCCAGGGGGATAACTTATCGAGGTGTGCAAAATTAATTCAAGACAGCGAGACCCTTTATTATTAATAACATAATTTAATTGGGCCAAAAAGCCAAGCAATAGGTGAAATCAATCTCTCGCCTAAAACTTGACTAGTTAGAATCAATTTTGAATTAATTATGACCATAGCCTAAGCACAAAATTCATTTTAACTTAGCATGGTGAGGGTCATGCTTGATCTGGCCTAGTTCTTTCACAAATTATTTTCAATGATGCCTAGTTTTATGAAATTATTAAAAATAGTTTGAAAACATAAATTCCACCTAGTTTAGAGGATGCAACAATAATGAACTACTTATATTCTATTTCGGATGCATAAAAATAACACATTTGATGAACCTCTCATAAGGAACAATCAAGACAACTGGATGGTTTGTCGTAGCATGGTGGTAATAAGAAAATGGCAGCTTAATCCTGCATTATTGCACCCCCAACCCGAGATCATGAATCAAGGGGTTATGGCAACAACCACAAAATTATGAAGAACACTCTCCATAAATATACAAGGCATCTCACCAGGAAATTGAATGCATCACAATGGAGATAATTTAAATAACTAAATGTCAAAGTTCATTTAACTAACAAATTCAATTGATAAGTAAAATTTAAAAGTCTTACATCCATTCAACCCCAAATAATAGTCTTATAAAATATAATAATAAATCTAAATCTAAACTATGTTGATAGCTCTATAAGTAATGAATACCTTGGCTGGATATTTAAATGATAATAGAGGATGGAGAGTTAAAATATAATTTATCATTAGTTGGTGTACAAGCATGATCAAATTTCTTTTTCAAAACAAGAATTCAGTAATGCCAGTGTCTTTAAAATACTCATATTCAAAATTACACATTTAATTCAAAAAAAATCATACTCAATAATCCGATTCAAAACAAATTCAAACAACTCATGAATCTTTAACTATGACCACGTATACTAATATTATATGGTAAGGCCGTAATACCAAACATATACCCCATGATAGGGCCAGAATACCATACTTATACCTTATGGTGGGGCCGAAATATATCCTATGGTTCGGGCTAAAATACCATACTTATATGCTATGGTTAGGCTAGAAACAGAATCATGGGCTCAGTAATAGTCCAAGCACTAATGCATAACCCCCAATTGGCAGGATTCATAATATAGTCAGACTGAGAGTCTAAATCTGATTTGTATCAAAACTTTTTTCTAGAAGTAATAAATATTTCATAATCAAATCAAAATTAATATGCATATATGATTTTTGATCAATAAATAATTATAGTAATAATAGGAGAAATACTATTCTAAAATTTTATGTCAATTTTCATTCAAAATATATTTTCATAGATTCATAAATCATATATAAATTCATTAAAAATTTGTTCAATCTTCATGATTATATAAATGAAAAATCCAGAGAAGGTCAATCATTACTTATCTTATGAGCAAAATCAATTCATCAGTCTAATTAATTCCAAGAACCTATCTCAGAGCCCATTACCACTGAATCGAAAGTCTGCACATCTTGTTGCATAAAAGCATAGACACGTCCTTGGATCTGGATTTTTAGATTCTTATCCTTATTTTGTTCAGTTTTTAGGGCAGGCTGACTCTCAGATCTCTAGAGGCACTCATCTATTTTGTGATCTATCTTACCACATTTAAAGTGAGTACCAATGATAGAACTGCATTCATAATCAGCATAAGCTTTACCCCACCTAGAACATTTGATGCTATCTGCTAGCATAGAGCTATCACTCACTGATCTTTGAATCCCTAGTATTTACTATCCACCTGAGAGTCACTATCTTTGTTTGCTATCTTTGTCACTGTAGCTAGTTCACTGTTTGAATCCCTAGTGTATTTACTATTCTACGCTTGAGATTCATTTGGCCTACTTCATTTCTTTGGATTTTCTTCTCTTTTAGCATGTTCTTCATTGACTTTCATTTCAATTTTTAATGCTTTCTTCACCACATCTATACAAGTAGTTAATTTACATAGCTCCACTTGCTTTCTAGTTTCTATCCTCAGTTTCATCTCAAATTTATACACTTGATCACGCTCATCCTCGACCAACCTTAGAATAAAGTTCGCAAGCTTGGTAAATTTAGTTTCATATTCGATAACTATCATATTTCATTATTTCAGATAAATAAATTTCTATTCTTTTTATGTCATTACACTCCAAGAAAAATATTGATTAGAAAATGCCCTTCAAAATCTCCCACAGAAGAGTTGCTCCCCATCATATTTATATTTATGTCTAGTCAGTACCGTTAGTTGAACACTTTACCTTATAATAAATAAGTTTCCTAACAAATCTTTTCATCATCACGACACTCCAAAATAGTAATCATGATCTCCATCTCCATAATTCAATTATCAGCTTCCACAGATTCAATAGTCCCCATGAAAGCTAATGGAGACAACCATTTAAATTCTACAATATTACTTCACTAATCCTACTGCTCTCCACATTCCTATGGTGGCGATGTTTGTAGTTGCACTTGCCATTGTTGTAGAAATTATTGCGGCAACTACTATTATGATTGCACCATGCCGACTAATATCTTTCTTTTTTGGGCCATAATTGGTTCTTGCTGCTCCATCTATATATTCCTAATAGGATCAATGACTCTTTTCTGCTAAGGGATACCACCAACCTACTGAGGAGGATCGCAATTCTATTGGTTTAATATATTTTTAGTAGTACATCAAGTGGACTTTTTCATCCGACATAGAGTCATCTTAATCTTGTATGAACAACGAGCTTCTCAAAATTCCTTTACAAAATTGAATATCTAAAATCCTACTTTTATCAAATTTTAATCATAATTAATTTTAAAATAAAATACTAAATTTTAAAATTCTTATAGCTGATGTTGAAATGGTTCAATTTAGGACATCCAATTGATTAACTATAAATCAAGGATCATGCTAGGATGGTAGGATGTAATTGATGGTAAAATCTAATGATGATAGGCTTGATCAAGGTAAGGGCTGGCTATTCGATAGTCAAAAGTCAAGATCCTTTCATCAAGGTCTATTAAGATTGTTGAAGGTTCTTTCTATGATTTAGAAAAGCCTAAAAGAGAAACATAATCTTGAGGAAGACACTTTTAGTGGTAGAAACTCATAGAGAGAGAAAATATGATTTTCTAGAGATAAACTAGAAAGGGAAAGTGGAGAGTGGAAGATAAGAAGAAGAGGGAAGAGGGAGAAACTCTCTCTATCCTTTTTTTTTCTTTTGTTTTTCTTTATTCTTTTTTCTTTCTTTCTATCTTTTACTTCTTTTCCTCTCTTTCTCTCTCTTTCTTTGGCCCTACAGTGAAATAGGGGATTACTTCCTCCATTTATTTCAGGATTAGGGGAGCACCATCAAAATGGCTTTCACTGGTAGTGATTAGGGCTATGATGATGCAGCTAAAAGATCCAGACTGACAGTCTGTGATGACTATTGATACTAGGTAAATCAACAAATGAATGGGCAGAAGCCAGGGTGAAATAAATGTTTGGATTTCTAAGAAAAATCCAGTGATTGTCCACCAAAAATCAAGGTTCATAGCCTAAGGAGGAAGGCAAGCCAAATAATCTTAAAAGTTAGAGGATCCTACTTAGGTTCCAATGACGGTTGGCCCGTGCTTTCGACAAACACGATTAAGCACCATCGAAGAGAAAAAAAGGAGAGAACTCTGATGAACCACCAGCTTGGGCCTCGGTATTTTATGGGAAGAAGAGGGAAGCCCTCTTCCCTTAAAATGGGCTAGAGGGGAGGAGTTAAACTCCTAGAGTTGATTGGTGAAGGAAGAGAACTCCAATGGGAGTTCAACTATTCCTGCCCAGCACGTGCCCAGCATGTGTTGGCCCTCTTTTTTTTTCTAGTGCTCTAAAATTCATGGTAAATCCTTTTTGGGTTGTTTCTTTTTTTGTGTCTAGATCAGACCCAAGTTGTTTGGACTTGGGTGTCACAATCTCTTTTCTAAAAAAAAAAATTCATCATCAAAATTTTTCTTGCCCAGTTATAAAAAATTTAGGGTTACATCTTTCTCAGATCATAATAATCCTATAATGTAATGATCAAGTCTTTCATTATAGTATTCCTTAAATCAAATTATTGTTCTGATCTGCTTGAAAAAAATTTAGACCACAATGCTTTCGATGTGCACTCTGATTCAAATCCATCAATATACTTGACTCAAATCTAAGTTTCTAAATTATATCAAAATTAATATTAGTTATCATCCCAATGCCCCTAGCGCCTTCAAATCAACACTCATGTCTGATTTTTTGTGTCATGATTTCTCCACTTATGCTCTGATATCATATTAATTATCGCACACACCCATCCAAGAACGTGAATCAAGGATTCATGTCAACCATCCATGCTTGTGGAGAACACTCTCTACAAGCATGCAAGTTTTCCCAACACGATATCATATGCATTACAAAGGAGATAATTTGAATAACTAAAAGTTGAAATTTAATTAACTAATAAATCCAACTGAAAAATAACATTCAAAAGTCCAACATCCATTGAACCTCAAATAATAATCCTATAAACTATAATAATAAATCCAAATCTAAATTATGTTGATTCTATCAAAACTTATTTTTAATTTTCAATGTAGTACCCACATCCATAACTAAGCTTCTAAATCTGAAAAAGCAAAAAAGAATAATGAGATTGATAACCCAATAAGCAATAAGCATCTTAAATAGATAATTCATGTGACAACATGGGATGCGATAGTCAAAATATAATTAATCATTAGTCGGTACGCAAACATGATCAAACTTTTATTTTCAAAACATAAATTTAAAAATATTAGTATCTATCAAATTTTCATGCACATAAGCACATATGTGATATGAAATCAATAATATGGATAGAGGCCTCAATGGCTCGATGCACGAACTGTCACATGAACTATATATCTAATTGTTAGATAGGAACCTCAATGGATTAAAGATCAATGCTGTAAAACATCTTGATGCATCCTTCACAGTTTACTTTCGTCCAATCTAATACTTCTAAAGTGTTGGGGATAGCAATAAACTCCTCACAATGACTCCTCACATATGATTCTTTTTCATAACTAGAGAAATCAATTTTATGAGCTCTTAGCGAGAGGTTTGTTATTTCAAATCTAGCCAAATTGGTATATGTATTGCAAGCATCAATGCTTTTAATTGTTTCATTCACTTGAAGCAAAGATGTCTAAATTTTTTTCATTGTAATCATTGTTTATGGTTGTATAACTTCTATCAATGGCATGCTCATAATTTCTAACTAGAGTCAAATTGATAGTTCTTATGTTTTTTAAAAAGATGTTAGTTAGCTGATTATTTTGAAGGATGTTTCTTGATTTACGTGATCTTATAAAGAAAGGCTTAATTGATGACGAGACATGATGAAAGAACTTTGACTTAAGACTTGGTTCACCAAAAAGGGGGCAGGCTCATGCCTCGCTACTTTAGCCATGATATCTATCCTACCAACGTAAATTACAACTTTTAAAATATAAAACTAGTGAAAAGCAAGACATCGACATCACCATAAAGATTATTAAGTTATAAATGCCATCAAGTGTATGTTTCTTTAAGAATAGTATTCCACAGAAATTGTTTTTTTAAAATAATTTTCATTTTCATCAGACTAATCAATGGATTTTAAGAGCCCAAGATAACGAAAAAAGATTAAATCATATCTTCTTATTACATCGAAGGTATTAAAATTATCCTAGTTTCCTTTCCCATCACCCTATTCCCATTATTCAACTTTTGAAGGATCCCTATCAAAATATTTAATGGACCCTATTATTCTCAAATTTGTTAGAGAATAATCGCTCCCAAGTCACTTAATCAAGTGGCATTAATTAAGATGCCATGAAGAAACCGAACAAAACAAAATGTTACCATCCTATTAAAGTATAAGAAACTCTTGGTAAAATAACCCTAATAAATAGTGCCTAATGGCAATTAAAGGAAACAAAACCCCCTTTAGATAATTATTATTACTCAACAAAATAAATATTTTGGACAAATATAAATTCAAAGCCCTAAGGCATATTCTTAGACTAGATCAAGAAATTTGATATGGCTTCCTCTTCCTCTTCCAATGCCAATAAAATTTTCATTGCCATCATAGTTCTTGCTATGTTCTTTGCTTATGGTATGTTTCTTCTTCTATTTCAGTATAGAAAATTGGAAAGAATATCTTAGACATGAAGGCCTTAAAATGCATCATTCTCTTTTGTTTAATATTCATGTAGCATGCCTCAATTTTTCTCAGATTTTCTAAATATTTGTTCATGCAAGTATAAATATACATGCTAATTCAAAAATTATTTTGTTGTTACAGCGCAAGCAAGATATTATTGTATTGCATTATGTGACGTGGAGACCAAAAGTTGCAATGGATCATGCCATAGCTTGGGATACGAAAAAGGACAATGTGTGGCACCACTTTATGAACTTTGTTGCTGTATATATTAAATATTGATCAATATTTTGGGTTGAAAAAACCCATACCACACCCATATTTCACCCATCATTTCCTACTTGATGGTGAGTTTTATATATAATTAATGTATTACAAAATGTCAGGTGGACATAAATGAAAAATCTTTATAGATTTTGAAATAATTGACATATCATAATTATTTTTATCTTTTATTATTCTTTTACTAAGGCAATTTATAAATTGCCAAAAGGTGTGATGAGATTTGGCTTCATCGATATCCATTCTAGTTAGAACATATAATTAGAAAATATTTATATTGATTTAAGAAATGCTAGCATATTATATGGTTTTATCTTTAACAAGGTATTTTGTGGTTGTATGTTGGCAACTAGCAGCTATCACGTATTTTATTTAAAAAAATAATTGTGCAGCTATCAATATCTATTTGATGATGCAAGCTAATCATTTGGATTTGTGACACAAAATATCAAACCTATCAAAAAATTAAAAAACAATAAGTTGGTAAAAGCAGGAAAAAAATACATGAAATAAGAAAAACTATTATTATGCATGTAAAATTATTATAATTATGCATGTTACTATAGCCTTGTCCTAGTGATTCTTCATTTTTTTTGCATAGACTCCAATGTTGCTTGATAGCTACTTAATAAAAGTACTCATGCTGCATCATAAATTAAAGCAAAAATTATCTCAGGAGAAGCCACAACTCCTCACCATGCACGTGCTCACATAATATACAAGCATATATATATATATATATATATATATATATATATATATATATTAGTTCCATTAATCGGGTTTCTTTCTTGTGTCTTGCGGAGTTGCAAGGATGTGTGATTAAGGAATAGGTGAAGAGTGTTGGCTAGGTCTATAGCCATATCCAAACAAACCATTGCCATGTTGATCACAAACCATTTACAAATAGTTTAGATTTATAAGGCCATATATTTGTAGAAAAAGCTTATATGAATATATAAATATATGCTCTTGTCATTAATTTTATAATCATTATTCATGAATAGTTTATTTTTTTAAATTTAGAGAATATTAAATAAAACTAATATGTGAGGATCCATACAAATAAATGCTCAATCTTTTACCACTACTAGACCTACTGTAATTATAGAAAGTTTATGGCTAGACTTAAAATACAACTGGCTCCATCCAATAGCTGCATTGTTAAATAAATTTGCTTATTGAAAACCCAACAGGTCTGGCCTTGAAGTACCAGACTTAGACCTGAATGGATCTCGGATATCCAGACCCGATTCTGGGACCCAAGATCGGGGTCCGACCATGGCCCGTCGGTGAGCGAATCTCGCAGCGGAGAGGGAGAGGTGGGGAGGGAGAGGCAGGGAGGGACTAAGAAAGGAAGAGATCGAGAGAGGGAGACTGAGAGAGGGAGAGAGGGGAGGTGGCGCAGGCGAGATCGAGATCCGACCGTGGTCCATCGGGAGATTCGAGGGGGCATGGGCGAGATCGGGGTCTGGCCATGGTTCGCTGGGAGATCCGAGGGGTTGCAGGTGAAGGTCCAGCAGGAGATCCGAGGGGGTGCGGGCGAGATCGAGGTCCAGGTTGCGATCCACTGGGAGATCCGAGGGAGCATGGGCGATGGTCCGTCGAGAGATCCGAGGGGGTGCGGAAGAGATTGGGGTCCAACTACAGTCTGTTGGGAGATCGGAGGGGGCATGGGCGATGGTCCACTGGCGAGAGAGGGAGGTTGAGAGAGGGAGGGAGGTGGTCCGGCCTCACCGACGAGGGAGATCGAGAGAGGGAGAGAGGGAGCGAGCGGGTCCAGCCTCACCGATGAGGGATTGAGAGAGGGAGGGAGAGGGTCTGGCCTCGTCGGCGAAGAAGATCAAGAGAGGGAGAGACTGAGAGAGAGAAGGAGGGGGTCCGGCCTCGTCGATGAGGGAGATCGAGAGAGAGATGGGGCGAGGAGGGGAGATCAGAGATGGGAGATCGATAGAGGGAGAGAGTTAGAATGAGAGATATCTAGATTTTTTATTATGTTTAATATATATATATTATTTGGGTCTGGATATTAAATATCCAGACCCTACCCATTTATGTTATGATTTATCGAGTCCTGGGTCCGAGTTTGGGTAAACGGGTCTGATACTAACACCAGACCCAGACCGTTGGATAAATACTCGTGGGTCTCGGGTCTGGACCCGACCCATTGACACCTCTACATCCAATGCCTGTGCTCTTGGGATACCAAGCTCCCAAAAACTAAACTAAAATATTTTCATGAATTCTTTGCCACAATAACGTTGAAGGTTGGTGTAGCTACGTGACATGTTTCGATTAGGAAGGATTAATTTTTCACTAAACCCAACAAATGGTAGATTCATGGTATAAATTATTATTACATATAAAACTAGTCAAAGACCTGCATGTTGCGCGGGATGAATAATTATAGTCTATAATTATTAAATTTTTTTATAATAAATATTCTTTAACTTTTTTAATATTTTATTTTATTTTTATTTTATTTATTATATATATTATATTTTTATTATTTTATAAAATAATATTTTATTATTTTTTCTTTTTCTTCCTCCTTCCTGTTCTCATACCTTCTCCGCACTTGTTGGTGCCGCCCCACCATGGCTCCCCATCTCTCTCGACAAATATCGATCCCGATCGCACCTCAGTCCCTTCTCTTCTTCTCATACCTTCTTTGCGCCCGTCAATGCCACCCCACCACCACTTCCCTTCTCTCTTGACAAACGCTGATCCCGATCGCACCCTCCGATGCCCCTACCGATATCGCCTGCCCCCAGCACCACCATTGCCCCTCTTTTGTCCTCCCTTGCCTCCTGCCCGGCCCCCTTTCTACCACTACCAACATCTCCCATCTCGGCCATCCCTCCTTTGCTCAGCTCCCTTTGTGTTCTCTTGCAATTTGAATTCCGCTCATGCCACTCCATGGCCCAGTAGGAGGGCCGATCTTCGGCGGCACTACCGACTGCGGAAGCCATGGTGCGGGCCTCGTAGTTGCGCACCTTCTTGTAATCGCGAAGGTGGTTGTCCCACTTTTCGTCGCACTAGTTCTAGTTCCGGAGGCAAGTGCTATTCCAACAATAGTTCTAGACCTACTTCCACTACTGCTCTGCAGAGCAAGGGGCGGTCGTCAAAAGCTTCCTAGAGTTCGAAAAAGAGAAAAGAAAGAAGATAGTTAGATCAATATTATAGAGAGAGAAAGTGGAGAGGGAAAGAAGAGTTAGAAGAGAGAAAATCTTTTTCATTCTTTTCTTCCTTTCTCCCTTTTTTTTCTTTTTCAAAAATCCAATAATCTTAATAGAGATTGAAAATAGGAGAGAGGAAATAGAGAGAGAAAATAATTTTTTAGAGAGAGAAAGATTCAAGATCAGAGATGGGAGAGAGCGAAGGTAGAGAAATTCTCTCTCTTTTTTTATTTTATTTTTTTTAGTTTTCCTTTTTCTTTTCTTCTTCATTTTTCTTCTTTCATTTAGGACAAAATAGGGGATCTATGGATCCACATCTCCTCTTCCACCAATGCCATGGAGAACCCATCAGAACAGGTCCTCCCATGGTGGCGCAGCCGCGGCTCCCATGATCAGAGCTCATCGGTGATGGATGGTGCCGAGCGGTGCCAAAATAATCATGAAAAGGAACGGCCAAAATAGAGCTCATAGAAATCCAAGTTATCCCCAAAAAATCATTGCATATATCATAGAAATCACTATAAAAAAATCAGAGATAATGTTTCTTAAGGGATTACCTAGCTTTCAGTGATGTTGGGGGCTATGATTTGACTGACACTTATCTTCAAATATGAGAATAGGAAACTTGACTGACTAGCTGTCTTGGGAGGGATCTTGAACCTACAATATTAGGTCTATTTATCCATAATTTCTTCATATATAATTTTTATGTTTGATCTTGATCATGTAAAGGTGTGATTGTCTGCATAAGGTGTCGAGTGAAATACCTTACTTTCAAGTGCATAGATTTAGAGGATCATCAATTTCTATGCTGAGTTCATCACTAGTAGAGGTAAGGGTTCTTCAACACGATCACTGACATGTTCATGAAAATTTATCTGTATAATTGATGTATATTTTATATGTATTGGTATATGTATTATATACTAAATTGATATTTCTTAAATCATGTTAATTGATGCTTAATGATTGTTGTGTAAGAATAACATGATTTAATATAATTAATGGGGTGGGTGGCATCTAGGTTAGCCAGTCATGCAAGAAACATGGTGTATATGCCTGGGTCAATCTTGGACTGGGATGCAGCTTGGCCTATTATTGGCTGAAGAATAACTGTGACTAATCTACTATCGAAAATCAGATTATGATTTTAATAATATAGATGAGGCATGGGCGGTATTTGGATTATTCGATAATGCAAGAAATGTGGTGTGTATGCTAGGTCAGCCTCGGAGCTAGCTGGGGTGTAGCATGTGTTTGGCCTACCATGGGCTGGAGCATGGTTGTAATTAATCATCGAAAAGATAAACATAAAACATGAGAAAGAGGAGCATGCGGACTAGTCGACCATATATGAAATGTGGAGTATATTTTGGCCTATGATGGGCTGGAGCATGGTTGTGATTGAGTTCAGTGTCGAAATCAAATCAAGATGATAAATTATATTTAATAGATGGATATCTAAACTAGCTGGCATGTGTGAAACATGGTATTGTGATGTCAGCAACGAGCTTAGATATGGTTGCCGATCATGGGTGGAAATGTGGTGGCCTACCATGGGCTGGAGCGCGAGCGGGTCTAGTCCAGTATCGAAATGAAAATGTTATTTGGATCAAGAATTATGTTAATCAATAAATGATAAGTAATTCCATTAAATTAATGTTGATTAATATTGCTGATTGGTGATATGTGATGTGTATATGATGATATTATTTAATTATCATATTGATGTATAAATATGATTATTTTCTTATCGATTATATATATTTATTAAATGATATTTCATACTCATGTTGGTGTGAGTGTGGAGAATCCTTAATGGGCTGTAAAGCTCACAACCCTTCTTTCTCTTCTCTTTTAGATTTGCAGGATGCTTAGTTTTGGTCGGGTTGGATGTGAAGTTCGAGCAATGGAGTCTTTAGTTAGTTAATTAGTTATTTTCTGATACCAAACATATGTTTAAATTTTATGAACAAAGATGGATTTATTTGATTAATAAATATGATTGAAATTTATTAATTCTTTTGGTATTCTTGTGGACTCATTATGTAGGCCTTGCATATTTTTTAGGGTCTGCCCTAGAGAGTATGTGGCCATCACGTATCCGATCCAAGTGCTGGGTTCAGGGCATGATAGAATGGTATCAGAGCTTAGGTTTAAGATCATTAGGAACTTTGAGTTAAGGGGTATTTGAGCATAAGATTATGATCACTAAGGATGTGACAAAGGTAATTCATAGGATTTCAATGGATAATTTATATCTTAGGTTATAATTTGAGAGGTTGATAAATTATTATCTTATTATTTTGCAAGTTATTTAGCAAATCTAAGATATTTAGTGAATTTAAATCAGAGTGTGCAGAGAAAGCATGGTGATTTAAATCATTTTAAATTGATTGGAAACTTTGGTTTCAATGATAGAGGATTCAAATTTTTTTTCTCAACTAGAGATAGGAGGTCAACGATGGGATAAGAATTTGGTTCACCTAAGAGTATTAACTTTGCAGTATGTTAATTTTGAGAATAAAATTATTTTAAGGGGGGAGAATGTAATAACCCAATTTAAACAAAAAAAAATGAGAGAAGACTCTATGAAGGAGTCTTTTTCCTGAATGACTCTCAATCGAAGTCGAAAATCCTCCATCGAGAGGAGTGGAACTCCTTCCCTCCAGTCCTATTTAAAGGAGAGGTGTCTTCCATCTCCTTCTCATCGAGATCCAAGGCCAAGACCGATGAGGATTGCCGGAGTTTCTTCTTAGAACTCTTAACCATGTCCGTCAAGAATCCAAGGTGGAGAGATCATCGGAGCCCAAGGTAAGCCCTCCTTCTTCCTTTCACTTTTCCTTCCTTCCCATTATGTCAATCACCATCGCCAGCTGTCGGGTTCACCATATTTTTTTGACATTTCCCTCCCCTATTTTTTCCTTGTTGGTTTCTTGTTTGCTTTGGAATTTTTTGGTGCCGACAGTCATCATTGACCATCGGACTGGAATGGATGGGCCGCTGTGCAGCAACCTCGGCTACCATCGGCCCCAGTGGCATCAATCATGGCCTCTGATCTGACAAACAAGGGGGGACCGTTCAGTCCCCTATTTTGGCTAAGGCATACAGGAAGAAAGAAATAGGAAGAAGAAAGGAGGAAAAAAAGAAAAAAAGAGAAAAGAAAGAAAAAGAAAAAAGTTTTAGAAAAAATAGAAAAAAAAGAAAGCCTTTTTTCTCTTCTCTCCCTCCCCTCTCTCAACCTTCTCTCTCTACTTTCTCTCTCTAATATTTTTTTCTCTACTTTCTCTCTCTAAAAATTTTTTCTAGAGATTTTATAGATCACGAAGGATCCAAATGTCTAGAAAACTTGGACTGACTAGCTAGTCTTGGAAGGGATCTTGAACCTACAATGTTAGGTCCGTTTATCCATAATTTCTTCATATATGATTTTTATGTTTGACCTTGATCATGTAGAGGTGTGATTGTCTGCATAAGGTGTCGAGCGGAACATCTTACTTTTGAGTGCATAGATCTAAAGGATCATCAATTTGTGCTGAGTCCATCATCGGTAGAGATAAAGGTTCTTCAACATGATCACTGACATGTTCATGAAAATTTATCTATATAATTGATGTATATTTTATATCTATTGATATGTGTATTATATACTAAACTAATATTGCTTGAATCATGTTAATTGATGCTTAATGATTGTCGAGTAAGGAAAACATGATTTAATATAATTAATGGGATGGACGGCATCTAGCTAGGTTAGCCAGTTATGCAAGAAACATTGTGTATATGCTGGGTCAATCTTGGACTGGGATGCAGCTTGGCCTACCATGAGTTGGAGCATGACTGTGACTAATCTACTACCAAAAATTAGATTATGATTTTAATAATATGGATGGGGCATGAGCAGTGTTTGGATTGTTCGGTCATGCAAGAAACGTGGTGTGTATGCTAGGTTAGCCTCGGGCTAGATTGCAGCATGTGTTTGACCTACCACGAGCTGGAGCATGATTGTAATTAATCCAATACCGAAAAGATAAACATAAAATATGAGAAAGAGAAGCATGCAGACTAGTCGACCATGTATGAAACATGGTGTATATTTTGGCCTACCATGGGGCTGGAGCATGGTTGTGACTGAGTTCAGTGTCGAAATCAAATTAAGATGATACTATATTTAATAGATGGATATCTAGACTAGTCAACACATGTGAAGCATGATATTATGATGTCAGCCATGGGCTAAGATATGATTGCCGGCCATGGGCAAAAATGTGGTGGCCTACCACGGGCTGGAGTGTGAGCGGGTCTAGTCCAGTCTCGAAATGAAAATATTGTTTGGATCAAAATTATGTTAATTAATAAATGATAAGTAATTCCATTGAATTAATGTTGATTAATATTGTTGATTAGTGATATGCGATGTGTATATGATGATATTATTTAATTATCATATTGATGATGTATGAATATGATTATTTTCTTATCAATTATATATATTTGTTAAATGATGTTTCATATTCATGCTGGTGTAAGTGTGGAAAATTCTTACTGGGCTGTAAAGCTCACAATCCTTCTTTCTCTTCTCTTTCAGATTTACAGGATGCTTAGTTTCGGATCGGTTTGGGCATGAAGTTCGAGCGATGAAGTCTTTAGTTAGTTAGTTAATTAGTTATTTTCTGATACCAAACATATGTTTAAATTTTATGAACAAAGATGGATTTGTTTGATTAATAAATATGATTAAAATTTATTAATTCTTTCGGTATTCTTGTGGACTCATTATGTAGGCCTTGCATATTCTTTAGGATTTGCCCTAGAGAGTATGTGGCCATCACGTATCCGATCTAGGTGCTGGGTTCGAGACATGACAACCACTAAGATAGACATGATTCTTGAGTTGATTAACTATTTCATCATAATTTATGAAGTAAAATTTGTGTAGAGGTGGACATATCTGATATTGCAATATTTTCTTCAATGTTGTGGTCAGCAGGAAAAGGATCGACTTGTCATTTTTTATTGGATGATACATTCCATTAATGTGTACAACCTTCAAATTAGTAATTAGATATATATGCCCTTCTTCAATAAGCATACGAAACTTTTGTACAATCTTTTTTCTAATTATATCATGTATATGATTACCCTAACAGACCAACAAATCAAAAAACATAGTATCAATAATTATTGTAAGAAAATTTTAGCAAATGTAAGAGTGAAAAATATTGGAAAATAGGAGAAAAGGTACCTCTTCATCAATAATGAGCATGTCCAAACTTACAAGTTCATTATTGTTCTTTATATTAATTCTAACCTTTATCTTCCAATTATCTCTCTCATTTGTTAACTTATTCAATAAATTGCACTGCATCTTTAAGTTGATTAAGAACCTGCAATAAATATGCATTAATATATTTAGAAAAAGAATTAAAATAAATATGAAATTGAGATAAAAATATTGGTATATAATTACAGACCTTATATAGTAATTGTAGCTTGTAGATTTGAAAAAATCTTCTTATAGACAATATTCTTTATTGAACAATAATTATTGAAATGCTCACCATTATTTATTAGCACTTTTAAACTATTTTTGCTAGTCACTCTAGATAATGTAACATATAGCTGTCTATAAGTAAATACAGGCATTGACAAATATATTCCAATTTGCTTTAGTGATTGACTTTGACTTTTATTAATAGTCATAGCAAAACCTATAGAAAGAGGCAACTGTCTTCATTTCAATATAAAAAGCCATTTAGATTTAGTTGGAGATAAGACTACTCTTAGAACAAACATACGATCACCAATATTACTTTTGCTGATAATTTTGGCTTCTATAATTTTAGAAAATAATCTTATAATTACCAATCTAGTACCATTATAAAAACCAATACTTTGATTCAAATTTTTTAGTAATATCACTGGTATTCCTACCTTTAACTTTAACTCATGATTTGGGAACCCAGAAAATTTCAAAGAATTAAGAAACTTGGTAGGATACAAAAGATCTTTTTCTACACAGTTAGATGATGTTTTGCAAACTGAGTCTGCACTTAAGTAAATAATTTTCTTTGCAGATATTAAAGAAAGTATTCTCTCATTTATTACATCAATAATTTTTTTTGTAGGTGCAAGAATAGCTCTCTCATTTAAATATTCTCTATCAAGTAATTTTGAACCTAAATCAGAATAAATACTTTGTATTATATCATTATATGTATCATTTTGCGGTATGATGACTAAATCTGATGAAAATTCAACCAAGTAGTTCCCATCATCCTCACCAATATCTTCATTACCAATTTTTAGTATCCAATTATTGAATCTCTCGAGCATTCATGATAGAAGCTTCTCCATTAATCAATCTCACATTAGTCTGTAGCTTGAATACATGATAATGATTCCATAAATATGATATATTAATAGAAGCTTGAACAATATCTTCTCTTCGATCTTTAGGAATAATAGGTAGAATTTGCCTAAATTCTCCATTGAGAAGTATCACTTTTCCTCCAAAACATTTATATGTATTTTCAGGATCTACATGGCATAAAATATCCCTTAAACTTCTATCCATAGCTTCAAAATAATATCTATGAGCTATTGGAGCTTCATTCCAAATAATAATACTTGCTTTTATTATTAACTTTGCAACATAACTACCAGGTTTAATCTCACACCCTGTATTCTTTTTGGTTAACTATCGGAATATAAAATCTTAAATGTACAGTTCTTCCATCAGGTAGAAGTAAAGCAGCAATACTAGAAGATACAACAGCTAATGCAATTTTTTCTTCAGCTCTAACTGTAGCTAGAATAGTCTTATAAATATAAGTTTTTTCAGTACCACCATGTCCATAAATAAAAAATAAACTATAAATATTAGCTGAAATTGCTCCCATAATAGTTTCGTAGACAACCAATTGTTCACTATTAAGACCAGTAAACAATTTCCTATGTTCCTCTATAACTTTTTTAATATTATAATTTAATTCTTTTTGAATTAAGCAATTTTATTTTTTATCAAGAAGACTTGCATCTGGCAAAGATAATTGAGAAAAATATTTCAAAGACTTACCACCTTTAATCAATAGCTATTTAATTTCATAAAGAGTAATTTTTTATTTATGATTTTGATAATTGCAATCGATCAAATTGGAGAATTTATCTCTGCCTATATACAATATCTTTAGATACTAATTTTTAATTATTCTCTCAAAGTTGTAGTGGATCTGATATCTGACAAAATAAAAGCCTCGTAACAAATAGAACTCTCATTTGTGGATCTGTTGCCTAATAACCAGCTTCTATCAAACATTCATTCAATTTCTTATCAGAATCTAGTAAACTAAGAGCATGACATGCATCCTTAAAATTTGGATATGTGACACCATTTACAGTATGAATATCTTCATAACATGTAGGCCCTTTTATAATATTTAATAATATTTTTAGATAAAATCTCTCATCACTTACAGGATGTGCATAATATATTCTTTCAATACATCTTCTAGACAATCTTCATTTCCATTCTTTCATATTACTATGCCATACCCAATAAATTAGAAATTCAGTATAAGTTAATGCTCGTGCATCCTCATATCTTTGATTCATTTTCATCCACTCGATGAATATGGTATCTTTAATGTGAGACTGATTTATTACATTGAGCAAGTTAGCAAAGTCATGAAAAATAATGGATTGCTGATCAGGAAGATGAAAACTAAGTCTCTCAACACCAGGCCCATGATAATTAATTCTAAAATCAAATATTCTCCAACATGCTTCTGAAGCCAAAATGTAATGGCAATCTAAAAATTATTTAATCTCATCCACAATTGGTCTATGGTTCTCATTGTTCGCATCAGAATCATCACCAATTTTCTCTAAGATTATAGTTCTTTGATCTGAGCCTTTATTGACATATTTGAATAGATATTTAATCGATCGAGAATGATTAACACCACTCAACATTAATGTGAGCCTGATATTTTATCAATAAGTCAATATTGTGAGGAACCATATAATGATTATTAAATAATATTTCATTATTTTCAACTACTCTATCATTATTACTTCATTCGATATACTGGAAAGTCATCAGCATCCACCATAGTTGTTTCATTGAACATTTTTGGAAAGTATTTTGTGCATTTATTATTGATCATACAAGGAGAAGAAGGATTGACAACCCCACAAAGTCCATGAGTCATAAATTATTGGACAGCTTGAAAAGTAATTAGATCAATTTTATAATAAAAAATTTTTGCATTGATGATACGATCTATATCCGTAGCAGAAGGATATTTATCATTATCATAAAGGAATAGAAGAATATGTGCATGTGGAAGGCTCCTCTTCTGAAACTCAATAGAATATACAACTACATAAAAAATACAAAGAGAATTAAAAAATCAATAATAAAAAATTGATAGAAAAAAATAAAAATAATACAAATCTGCTATAACTCTTTCAAATATTTTCTCATGTTTTAAATCATGAAGAAGCTCATCTAATTTTATTTTGAAGACCTATAAAATAATATCAGGATGTTCAGAAGATTGTTGACTTGGTATCTTTTTCAAAAAATAACTAATTTTTGATCATTTAGAATTGCAAGTAAATATAATAAATAAATCAGGATAACCTGCGCATCAACAAATTGTCATAGCATTTTGATAATTCTGCATAAAATATCTAGGACCATCAGTAAATGAGGAGGGTAACACAATATGTTTTCCAACTGATGAAGCTTGAGTATCACCTCTTAGATTAATAGCATCTTTCAACCCAAAATATAATTCTGATCGAAGTTGAGGTTGGTTCTTTCTAATCCAACAAAGATGATTCTCTTCAATACAAGTATAGCAATCAACAACATATTACTAAAATAGCCTGCCTCATCATAATAACGTATGACTTTTAGATATTCGATATTGTAATCGATAAGCATAAAATTCTCTTATACTCACATTTTGATATTTTTGTTATTGTTTTTCAATAATACTTCTTCTTATAATACCAATATAGAAACCATCTTCACCATATGAAAAAACTTACAGATACTGCATTGCCATAAAATCGGGAGGTAGTTCATTAATATGATATAAACCATTAGTTTGATGTTCAATAATAATATCACGGCCAGAAGAATGTATATCAAAATCATCAACAATTAAAGCAGCAACCTCAGAACATGAAGGGCTATTATATTATCTTGTATCGATATTTCTATCACTCAAAAGTCAAAGTCTGACCTTAGCGATATCAGACTCTTGGAATCTATCACGTGCCATTCGAAAAGCTAGGACAAAAAAATTGTAGTTGTCTAACTTTGTATCAAATCTATCACAATATCAAGATCCAGAGATTTTGATCCATAATTCTTTTCTAAACAATTGACTCTATTAGAGACCTCATTATCAGTATCATAAATATATAATTAAATAAATTTAGGTTTATTTTCCTCAATAGGCAATAATAACCCAATCTTATGATGATTTTTGCCATTCAAATGGAAGATATAAGGGCTTGAACCATAATTAATAGAGCTATATATCAATATTTCATCCCATTGAATGTAAAGAAAAAATGAAATTATATATTCTTATATTTTCTCAGAATCTTGTTGATCTCCGACCACCATCATAAGCAAGCAATTCATCAAGCATCAGAGGTGTATTTTTGAAAAGTGGTAGCTTCACTCTACCATCTGAACAACATAGAGAGAATTTAAAATTTAAATTTTTTTTAGATTTTATAATTCTTTCTTCATACCACATAATAGCACCACATTGTTCATATATACAATTAGGCCTTCCGAAATCCCAAGGTTGAGTAAATCTTTCTAAAAAGTAATGTATATAAGTTTTGATTTTTTAAACAAAAATAAATATAATTATTGGAATATAATTATAGAAAATAAATAGGAGGAAAAAAATACTAACTTTCAATAGGCTCTGATTGTGTTCTAACAATATTAAGATCTTTTTTTCTTTTCTCTGATAATATTAGCCATCTTCTAAGTCTTGCATTCTGAGATAAATCCATAGCTGCTGTTGGAATAGCAGAATCATTTATCATCTCCAAATTATCAAACTTATAATTTCTAAACTCATAATTTAAAAGTTTTCGACATTGATAAAGTATTATCTATATCAAAAAATTTTTGATTGTGCTCCAACATTAATTAAGATTTTTATTTCTTTTCTTCTGATAATATTTGCCATCTTTTAAGTCTTGCACATCGAGATGAATCCATAGCTGTTGTAGGAATAGTAGAAGCATTTATGATTCTCAAATTAATGAACTTACAATTTCTAACCTTGTAATTGGAAAATTTTCCCACTACCAAAATCCAAGTTGAAAGTAGTTTTTGATGGTAGCCATGAAAATTAATACTAACATTCCTCTTATTAGAAAAATTAATAGTATCAATGTGAAATAGTGACATTACATGTAACCAAGAACCAACAATATTGAATAAATAACAAAATAAATATAGTATATACATGATGGTATAATTAAGAACTAACAACATCGAATAAATAACAAAATAAGAGAGAAACTCATCAAGTGAGATAATGGAGATAGAAGGTAGAGAGATAAGGTAGAAAGAAGAGAGAGGGAAGAGAGCAAAACTCTCTACTCTCTAGTCTTTTCTTTTTTCCTTTTTTTATCCTTTTCTTTCTTTTTCTTTTTTTTCTTTTTATTTCTTTTCTAGGTAGAGAGGAAAGCAGAGAGAGAAGGTAGAGAGAAAAGAGAGTGAAGAGAGAAAAAAAGTAGAGAGAGAAACTTATAGTATGAGAAAGTGGAGAGGATAAGGTAGGGAGAGAAGATAGAGAGAGGAGAGAGTGAAGAGAGAGAATGTAAAGAGAGGAACTCAACTGGATGCGAAGCCTTTGACCACCCAAGGCCAAATTAGGCTAAGGACTTATTTGCAACCAAGACCAAAGTAAGATCAAGCCATGGTGATGCCCAATGCCATCCAACTCCACCGTAAAAGAAGATAGGCTGGATCACTCTCAAAGCAAGCATAGAAAAAAGAGCCTTGATTGTATTGCTAGTGATTAGACTCGGAGGCACTCAAGGATTAAGGGTGCTTTCATCTTTTGAGTTGGTCCATTAATGGTTTTAGGGGCTAGATAGATGATCGGATAATATTGACACAAAAATAATTTGGAAGGGCTAATTTATAAGATTTAAACTTTAGAGGTCAATGTATTTTTTGACTAAAGTTCAAATGGTGTTGCGGTATTTTTCTCTAGTATATATCATGAAATATGTGGCTAAAACCTGCTAGTAATTACGTCAACAAAAAAGGCAAGATATGGTGTTGGTGACTTCTAAGATACTTGTTTGATCACCAAGGCACTACCTATAGTGTCCTCGTAGTTGTATATGTTTTTCAATTCAAAATACATATAAAAGAGATAGTATAAGTCATGCAAGTAGTAAGCTACTAAAATTACCTTTTATATTTTCAACTATATAATTTGTGTAATCTCCCAAAATAGGAAAATCCAAAGATTCATTTGGAACATTTATGTGGAGCAAACCAGATAATTTTTCTTGAGAATAATGTTTCTGCCTTTTTTTTTTTTTTGGTTCACAAAGTTTGCCTTTTGTCATCCAGTTTGGCCAAAATTAGCATAGGTGTTGTTCAAACTAACCAATTTCTATTGCCGATAAAAGAACCTGGCATTTGGGGTTCTTTGTTTATGGTATGATTCTTCAAAAAATTCAGAACTTATTCATGAAACCATCAAAACTTTTCAATTAAGTGATAACTAATTTATTCTTGTGGCTGTCTTAACATATATAAATCCATCAATTTATCTTCAAAATTCTGGAGCTTGTGACCATGAACCCTAGAACTACAAATAAAGGCAGGAAATTTTTTGGGCCAATGTTACTCATCTTCTATGCTCACCCATTGGACAACAATACAAAGAAAAATAGTAGAATTTGATAGCATGCTCTAAAACAAATAGCGAGGCCTTACCTTCATCGTGTCTTAGTTCCTACCTTCTCTTATTAGCTCCTCATTCATGACAGCTTTCTTCTTTGAAGAAAGGGTGTCATGTACTCGAAGAAGAAAGAGGAGGAACAGGGAGATTGATCCAAACTAGGGAAGAGAGGAACTCGCCATGGATTCAAAGAAAAAAGAGGAGGAAGAGGGATGAAGAAAGTATGATTGTAATATAAACTACTCATATATTTTTCTTTTTTTTTTTTATTCTTCTCTTGTTTTCTTCTCTTCTTCTCTATTGAAATAGGGGAACAGGGAAAGGGTTCTCTTCTTTTCTTCTCTTCTTCTCTTTTGACATAGGGGAAGGGGGTGACCCACCTCCCATGGCCGTGGCTATCTCCGATAGCAAGATGGTTGTAGTTGGGGGTTGCTCCGGTGGTTGACGACCAAGATAAGGATGCAACCCAGCGATGGCAGCCAGTCCATTGGAGAAAAAAAGGAAATAAAAATAGGAAAGATGGCCGGCGACTCAATCCGGCCATCAAAAACTTGCTATAGATCGAAAAAGAGGAGAGGAAGGAGAATAGGGATTCGTTACCTCAACTCCGATGGTCAATTGATGGTGATTTGCCAAAAATACTCTATGGAGCAACCCTCTAATCCTCGCAACTTTGCCAATGATTGTTTAAGGATTTGAGGGAGACTACCGGGGGGTTTATAAGTTGGCTTCTACGATATTTTTTGGAGTTTGATCGGCCCTAGAATCCTTCTCCTGATCAAACTCGGAAGAGGAGATGAACTCGATTGGGAGTTTGCCTCTTCTAGTGTGTGATTTTCTTTTACCTGAAATCCCTCCATAAAAATTTTCTCCTATGAATCACTCACACCAAAACCCAAAACCCCTCCATTAAAATTTCATCCATAAAAATTTTGATACACGTGTCAAATGAAAAAAATGGTACATGACGAATGGAGGTTTATTCCTTCATATATATATATATATATATATGATTTGCAACCACTAAAATAACCTGCCACATTTGACATTGATAATGGATGACTCATCATATTCTTAATTAATTCTAGGAATGATAATTTCTACCGATTCAACCCGACCTGACATCGATAATGGATGACACCCCCCAGGCCCCTCCTCTCCCCAGCACCCCCCACCCCATTCCCTGCCCCCCCTTTTCTCTCTCTCTCTCTCTCTCATGATGACCCCCCACACACCCCACAAGCCCCCCAAGGCATTTGGCCCCCCGCCTTCTTCCTCTCTCTCTCTCTCTCTCAGGATGATCCCTTCAGGTCCTCCACCCTCTCTTTCTCTTTTTCTCTCTCTCTTGGGATGACCACCCCACTACCCCCTCGGCCCCCCGCCCTCTCTCTCTCTTGCACGTGAGGGATGACCCCCCAGGCCCCCTCCCCTGCCCTGCCCCTTCAGCCCCCCACCCTCTCTCTCTCTCTGATTGGTAATCCAGATTACCACATTTGGTATATTTTTTAAATTGATAATCCAGATTGCCAGGTAATCCAGATTATCTTTTGATAAGATGATCTAGATTACCAAGAGAAGAGATGGCTATCTAGATTACCAAATATTTGGTAATCTGACAATGATATATTTGGACAAAAATATCCTCATAAAAAAAATATATAATATAAATATAAATATATATTAGAATATAATATATAATATATATTATAATAATATATATTTATATTATAAATATAATATATAATATAATAAAATTATAATAATATAATATAATATTAAATTAATAAATTTGATTTAAGGATATTTTAGGAATTTCATGTTACATTATCAGTAATCTGATCGTCATTCCAAACATGTCAATTAAGATTTTCAGTAATTTTACTTAATATTATCTATGAGTACCAAATATAGTATTCAATATTAGTGGCAATCTATCCAGATTACAAGTAATTTAGATTACTAGGTAATCTAAATTATCACTATTTGGTAATAAATAAAGATGCTGGCAGTCGTAAGGTGGAACTCTCTTTATTAATAATAGATATTGTTGGTCTATTGATACCTTTCGTTATGAACTTGCTGCTTCACTCAGTGTTGATAGATGTAGCCGCGTAATTTGGTTTACACCCATTAGCATAAAATTATGGTCAGCTCAGTATATTCGAGTTCATTGGAGTAGGTGTGACAAGAATGGCTTCGATAACTTACGGCAACGGCACTAGATTGGATGTCGGTGGCATTTGATGCTCTGCTTGTCAGGGCATTCCCATGTAGCTATGGGCACCTCCCTAGGAGATTAAAGAAACACCATCAACATCAGATAGCTGGCTCCCATGTTGCCATGGACCAACAAGCCTTTGACTCCATTCAAAGCAATTCCACTGCTTTCTTACCATAATTGGTGGGTAAACGGTGTGAACCTACTCATTGGTGTTATACCTTTTTTTTTTTGGTAAAAAATCATAGGTCTTCTTTGGGCTCTTTCCTTTCACAAGGCTCTTGAAAGCCCTTACTCATCAAAGCTTCATTTATCAAAACCTCGAGAGGAAGAGAGGTGGCAGCAACAACTCAACGTTATGGCAGAAGCAGTAGCAGTATCAGTTGCCTCCCTCATTTTGAAGATTGTGATCCAGAAGCTGGGCTCTGGCCTATGGAAGGAGATGGGATTGGCGAGCTGTGTCAAGAAAGATGTGGAGCTACAAAGCATGTTAGTATCTATCAGTGATGTGCTCGAGGACATTGAGAATAGATCCATCAACGACAAACCTCTGCATGGCTGGCTAAGGAAGCTCAGAGATGCTGCTTTTGATGCAGATGACGTGGTGGACGAGTTCCAAAAAAGATTGAGGAAAACAATTGCATCATCCCAAAGGTGCGTGATTTTGTTTTCCCTCAACAACTCAATTATATTTCATCATAAGATTGCTCGCAAAGTAAAAGAGATCATAGAGCAATTGGACCAAATTTTAGAAGAGAGATTGAAATACCATTTGAGTGAGAGATCCATACTGGAGAGACCTTTGGATCGAGAGACCTACTTATTTTTAATTGAATATGAAATTTATGGCCGGGATGATGATAAAGATCGAGGTCATAAATTTCTTAGTCCATATGGATACCGATAAGGATGTCTCTGTTCTCCCAATAGTTGGTTTGGGTGGAGTTGGGAAGACCACGCTTGCTCGGTTAATCTACAATGATAGAAGGATAGAGGAACTATTTGAACATCATATGTGGGTTGGGGAGATGAGAAGAGACCCCATAGTAGGTAGAAATAGGGAAGGAGATTGTCCAGAAGGGTTGGTTCAACCATCAGATAATAATATGGATTTAGAGAATATCGGCAATCAGTTTTTCAATAATTTGCTATGGAGGTTCTTTTTTCAGGATGCAAAAAAGGATTCTGATGGTAACGTGACAGTATGCAAGATGCATGATCTAGTCCATGACCTTGCTTGCTGTGTCATAGGTGTTGAGGCCATCATCATGGAGGCGGGCAAGGACACAAGCATTTCGCATTGATATGTCGCTATTCATCAATTGATTTTAATAACGACAAATCATCAGAATGTTTATAGCTCGCCTACAAAACAAAGCAATTGAGATCACTTATATTTTTGCCATGTTTTCAGAGTTGTAAACATTAGAGAATTCATCTTCTATGTGGTGTCAAATCTTACTTATTTTCGTGTACTGGATTTACAGGGCACAGGACTCAAAAAGTTATCCAGAAGAATAAGCAGGTTAAAGCATCTAAGGTTCCTAGACCTATCAGAAACTTTTATTGAGGCATTACCTAACTTGATTACTTCTCTCTACAACTTGCAAGTGCTGAACCTTTCATTTTGTTGTAATCTCAAAGTTGAACCTTTCATTTTGTTGTAATCTCAAAGAGTTGCCCAAAGACATGAGAAAAATGAGAAATCTCAAATTGATGTTATCATTTGACTCAGATGCCATCCAAGCACTTTACCGCTACTCTCATATTATCCCACTCTCTCTCAAATACAAACCCAAAGCCTATTTCTCCTAGCTTTTTATAGAAGTTCTCGGTACTTGATTTCAGTTCTTCAAAAGAAAATCTAGTTGGTGTTCCTAATACATGACCAGGTTGATCTTCTTCTTCCATATGTAAATTGTTTTTCTCACGAATAAAACAAAATGCTCAACTACAAGGAACACGGTAAATAAAACTCTAGCAGTGGAACCCAGTATTGCTCCAACACCCATTACCTTCCCTCTAGAAGTTGAAGAATACAGTGTCTATTAGTTGTTCCAGGGATAATCTGAACCCTTAACATATAGAATTGAATTATAATGAGTTATTGTAAGCTGATTGTTCATCAATGAGAACAATTGCGATGGTAAGAAACAAAAGCCATCAGAAATATTTTGGCCATACTAAAAAATATCAAGCTTTGCAAGAGCAATTGCCTGCCTGCAACTCTCTTCATTTTTTCAGATTAAGGCAAGCAACGGAAAAAAGATAATACCATATTCAATAGCCAACAGCAAAAAGAAATAAGTATCATCCTTGAGAGCCAAGAGCTGGTGATCTTGCAATGATTAGCAAGATAGAGAAATCACAAGGAAGCAAACAAGACTAGGCTGCCTATCATCAATCTATCTAAAATAATTCGAATCTCTATTAATTCCACTAGGGCAGCTGCATTACCCATTATTAGAACAAATTTCATGCTCTCCGTACACTATGGGATCGACACAATTATCTAGGTAAAGTTTCATAATGTCATCCACAACATTCCATCCTATTGTTCCCCATTCATAAACTTTCAAATGCCCGTCTAACTCTAGCCTCATATACTGAACTGAGGATGCTGAAGGCAAAGTGATATTTTCATCCAGCACACCTGGTTCAGTAATTGCGAGGCTAATGGTAGCCTCAATCTCTGACAAGTCTACCTATGTGACATTAGTAAAGTTTTATAACGCTATCCACAACATTCCATCCTGTTGTTCTTCATTCATAAAACATAATTGATATACCTCATGATAGGGCCGGAATACCATACTTATACCTTATGGTGGGGCTGAAATATATCCAATGGTCAGGCTAAAATACCTTACTTATATGCTATGGTTGGGCTAGAAACAAAATCACGGGCTCCATAATTGTCAAAGCGCTAATGCATAATCCTCAATTGGTAGGGTTCAGAACATAGTCAGACTGAGAGTCTAAATCTGATTTGTATCAAAACTCTTTTTTCAGAATAATGCATATTGCATAATCAAATCAAAATTAATATGCATATATGATTTTTGATCAATAAATAATTATAGTAATAATAAGAGAAATGCTATTCCAAAATTTTATGTCAATTTTCATTCAAAACATATTTTTATAGATTCATAAATCATATATAAATTCATTAATAATTTATTTAATATTCATCATTATATAAATAAAAAATTTAGAGAAGGTCAATCATTACTTATCTTTTGAGCAAAATTAATTTATTAGTCTAATTAATTCCAAGAAACGATCTTAGAGCCTATTAATTATCATTGAATCGAAAGTCTGCACATCTTGTTGCATAAAAGCATAGACACGCTCTTGGATTTGAATTTTTAGATTCTTATCCTTATTTTGTTCAGCTTTTAGGATAGGCCGTCTCTCAGATCTCTGGGCATACTCATCTATTTTGTGACTTATCTTACCACATTTAAAGTGAGTACCAATGATAGAATTGCATTCATAATCAGCATAAGCTTTACCCCACCTAGAAAATTTGATGCTGTTTGCTAGCGTAGAGCTATCACTCACTAATTTTTATTCGAACCCCTAGTATATTTACTATTCTGCGCTTGAGATTCATTTCTTTATTGACCAATTTTTAATGCTTTCTTCTTCATTTCTTTTTAGTTTTATTAGTTTCATCTCAAATTTATGCACTTGATCATGCTCATCCTCGACCAACCTCAGAATAAAGCAAGCTTTGTAAATTTAGTTTCATATTATACAACTATCATATTTCTTTATTTTAGATAAATAAATTTTTATTTTTTTATATCATTACACTTCAAGAAAAATACTGATTAGAAAATGCCCTTCAAAATCTCTCCCAGAAGAGTTGCTCCCCATCATATTTATATTTATGTCCAGTCTGTATAGTTATTTGAACACTTTATCTTATAACAAATAAGTTTCCTAACAAATCTTTTCATCATCGCGGCACTCCAAGATGGCAATCATCATCTCCATCTCCATAATTCAATTATCAGCTTTCATAGATTCGATAGTCCCCATGAAAGCTAATGGAGACAACCATTTAAATTCTATAATATTACTTCACTGATCCTGCTGCTCTCCATGTTCCTACGGTGGCGATGTTTGTAGTTGCATTTGTCATTGTTGTAGTAATTATTGGGGCAACTACTATTGTGATTGCACCATGCTGACTAATATCTTCCTTATTTCGGGCCATAATTGATTCTTGTTGCTCCATCTATATATTCCTAATAGGAT